>VDFB02191819.1:0-17766 GCA_007258455.2 Sequoia sempervirens
ATGAACTGCTTCTTCAGTTTCTCCACCATGCGATCCCAACTGCTGATCTTTCCTTTTCCTCTTCGATTTCTCTCCAACTGGACCTCTTTCCACCATATATTGGCATGGCCCTTCAGCTTTGTCTTTGCAAACTTAACCCGATCTGGATCCTCTACTTCTTCATACTCGAAATATTCTTCTAGCTCATTGATCCAATCAATCAACTCCTCCGGGTTCAGACTTCCGGGTTCAAATCTAAATCCACACACATTAACCACTATGAAAGAAGGCTGAAAATAAATATTAACAACAAATATGGAAGAGAAATATGCAACATATATATTGATTTCAAATCTGAATTTGAATTACACAATTATGGAGCTCATATGCTCACATACAACATGGACTTCACACATACAAAAAAAAATATGCAACTTAAACTTTCAACATCATTCCAGCAACATCTGGATATGCAACCACCAACTCTCCAAATCCCCCTTCTCCAAATGAGCAGCATCAATACATAGAAGTTGTGTGAGAAGAAACCGCCATTAGTTTCTCAAAACAACCTCCACAAAACCACCAAGAAAACCCGTCACTTTCTGCGTATCAATGATCTGTCTTTTTTTCTGAAACTCCTCAAACAATTTCTGGGTTTGGTGCCCCTTCTTTTCAGCTTTCCAAATCATTTTGAAATTCTTAATTTCGTTACCATATGAGAAAGTTATGCTTGTTTTACTAAAACTGGGCCTCATAGATACGACTTTAGACATGCAACAACATGCAAGATTCCAACTCCTAAAAAATAGGAACCCAATTAGAAAAGTAACTGCCAACTCAACTTGGGCATGCAAGATCTCCATTATTACAATTTATGAGGATTTAATTGATTTTTAAAAATTTGTAACTCCAAAAAAAAATCCATTACAAGATTGCTTTTTTTTTTTAAAGCTCAAGTTCAACACTGCCACCTAAACAATCTCCACTCCAAAATTTAGCAATATTAAAATAAAAGACCAATTATTTATTACAATTTTTGGCCTAATATTTTAATTTATTTCTCCAACTAAATAATTATCAAACAATAGGAAAATTAAAATTAAAATTGATGAGGATATCCCTTTGACCATGGATGCTCTGCATCAAATTTCTATTGAGTTACAACAGGTAGATTGTGTAGTGGCCCTCCGCACTTTTCCTCAGTTGTCGTTGTTGTTGTTATTTGTCTTTCATTTCATGTGTGGTTTGGTATAGTTGGCTATTCTGGTTATTCGAGTTATCAGTGTGATTGATTTTATATTAAATAAAAGGTTACTAAGGTTGACGGATATTTGGTATTTAATTAAATATTTTAAAATATTTGTAATTTGATAAATAAATAATTACTAATATTTTAATCAGTTTAAATAAATTAAATTATGAATTAACAAAGAAATATTAAAATAGATGTATTAATTATGTTGTGGTGCAATAGAGTTAAAAGGTAAGTTAGGATTAATAAATTAAATATCATAAAGGGGATTTAACAAGTATAACTAAAATAAAGATATTTTAAAAAGAGGGGTAGTTAGCATTTGTCGGAGGATTAAAGCAAATGAATGCTAAAAATGGAAGTTGTATGTTGGAATGGATGGGGGGAAGAGTAATTAAATCAATTAGAGTTAACTGAAGAGGGGCAATAGGATTATTTCTCTTGAGGGAAAAACTGATTCTGGAAGTTCTTGCCGTGAACATTCTTTATGAGTTTTGGAATAAACTTTTCTTGGAAATTGGAAATCTTTTCTGGGAGGATTTGAAAGCTTTGGAAATGGGGGAGAAAGATTAATGCAGTGTGTTGAATCTTGAAGAAGCTAAAGCTAAAATTTGAGGAGCGTGATTTTGGCATCAATCTCCAGTTGTGCTATTTGTATAAATTAGGTTCATTCTTTTAAATTTTTATCTCTAGTTGTTTGAGGTAAGAATGAAATGTTGTAAGGAAATCAAAGCATCTCTTGATAAACATTTGTAAAATGAGTCATTGTATTTTCTTTTGCAATTTCTAGGTCCGTAGTGAATATATGTGTTTACCTATTGCTATGCCTCATAGGATATTATTTTCTTATATTTAAACCACTCCTATCTCTATTCTTTAGGTTCAATAGTTCTATTAATATACATATATTTTGTGTTGTGGAACAATGTTGAAACTTTCAGTCGCCTTAGGAAACTATAGGAGATTTGTTTATTGATAAATTATAAATTTGTGAGAAAGTTTGATACCTTATGCGTCACTACAGTAGAGTAAGGGGAAATTTTGAATGTTTATTGTTTTTCTCTATGAGTTCATAGTATATAGAAAACCGGCATTGTTTTCTTGTGAAGACTTGTTAGGTTGAAAACATATGTATATCTGGTTCTCAAGAAAGATAAGATTTCCTTGAATAAAAATAGCGGCATACAATTGGCATCACTTTCTTACTGAATCAACATGTCTTGAAAGCTGAAGTCTCTCCTGCGTCTGCAGTGTAGCTCTTTCTGCCTTTTCAGACTCTTTCACTGCTACAAATCGTCTGTAGGATTTAATCATTTGCACCACATGGTTGATTTGCTCGAATCCATGGATCTAAAGGGATTTCCTTAACAAAATACCGCTAGGAAATCTCAATGTTGGCTTGTAGATGGCTTTAAGTCGCGACCTGGAGCATCGAATCGAAAGTTATCCTTACATAAGAATTCCCTCCATCTTGTTAGCTTGTAACACTCTTAAGGTGGCTATACGAAATGGAACCATGATTCCTTATTTGGGTACCAGAACAACACCATTAATCGTATCATCCTGAATCATGAGATTTGTAGGAAACCATCTTAGTGGCTGCCACCCTTGTCTTTTATCTTTATTTCACACCATGCATATACTACATTGAAATCGGCTTGTATGGGATCTTTTAACTTTCTTTAGATTGGCGCCATGGGAATTTGGTACCTCTAGTTGAGTTTATGAACTTGGGACTACTTTATTTGAACTGTTGTTCTCTCAGGTTTTCACCGTCACCCTATATTCGACAACATTCTCTCTACCTTAGTCGCGGGCATAGCAATATTGTTTAATCTCTGTATGTGAAGGCATGTCAAATGTTAGTAACATCCACTCAGTTGAAGCACTAGATGAACTATCTATAACATGTTTCAAATCGAATGTACTGATGTTCGGACTCAAGAAAGAAACCATTGAATAGAGAGTAACGGTCATGAATAGTTTGTTAGTTGAGTTGTCAACCGCGGCCGAATGGGAGTATCATATTCTTCTTTGATTATGATTTGAACTTATTCTTTAATACTCTATTTCCCTAACTAATGCCATGCAAGTTGGAAGAACTTTCAGTGTCTGCTATGTATATTTATATATTATAAATAGAGTTACTAGGTTGATGTATATGTACAATATGCATATGGTAAGATATAAATTTATATATGTATTCATGTATTCATTATGTTTATTACAAAAGTACCTTGTTGCTTTAAGTGTTCAAATTATATAGTTGAAACAAAGAATTATGTCATATGAAAGTTGGATATTTTGTAATCTTATAACTGAAAGATGGCAATTACGGAAAAGTTTATCTTAAAATCAGATGATTAAATTAGTTAACATGAAATGATTACATGCATACCCATGTGTTAGAGTTCATATTGTATTATTGTTTTGTTATGCTTGTATGAGATTAGAGAAAGATTATCAATTAAGTATTGATTTGTGAGTTTCGATCAAATGGTTAAGTCTTCTCGAGAAGTGAATTGTAGAAGTCTTCCAAAGGCTTAAGGGAATTCTTCTAGAGGCTTAAGGGAATTATTTTCTTGTTGGAGTTATAATGAGCTTTGGTAATGGTTGGTTTTGCATTGATGTGTATGTGATGTTCGTTAACCTTGCATAGTATGTTCACCTATGTGACCTTGGAATCTTGTGAGTGAGAAGGGTTATGCCTCGCCACATTATTTATGTTAATAAGATTTTGTGAATGAACATGTTGGCTTTGTTCTTATGATTTCATTTGGGTCTCCTAGTTGTTGGTAGGGGAGTGGCTTTCAATGGGGGTTCGACGCCCAAAGTGGTAGGTCCAGGGTAACTCATTGAGAGTTTAATCAAGTGACAATATAATTAATTAATTAGGGGGTTTCGGTAGTTCTCACATTGATTAAAGATAATGGGTGTCGCTCTCATGGCTCAAGTGCTTGTTTAGGCTTGAGGTGAGACGGGAAGGCCTAGAATGGCAAGGTCAACTGCCTGGATCGACTAAGAGGTATGTTGATCCCACATAGTGTCCATGGGGGTCCAGTAGCCAGTAAAGGTGGCCAAGTAGTCTGATAGCCTAGGAAGATTATGCTAGGGTAACCCAAGGCAACCTATGCGATGACACTCCTCCTACGACAACCTAGTATTCCCTTGTTTCTTATTTCCCTTGAACATTTGTGTTCCTCTGAAAGTAGAGTTACTGTCATGTGTTGTTGTACCATTTTTGTGCATTGGAGTTATGTTAATCTTTGTGTCGTTGTTCATCTCATGGAATTTGTGGTGGGACCTTAGGGTTCCACATGGCTCGGTGGAACGTGCTATGCACTCCTTTGGGTTCCCTCACTTGTTCGTGTTCATGGTGATTGCTCCTGGTTTTGAAGACTTCGACACATGTTCCTGTTCATTTGAAGTATTTTCATGTATTTGTATTGTATTGTAATTCAATTGTATCATGTATTATTCTCCTGATGTACTATCCTCACTTATTTATGAGGAAGAATTGTCATTCTGATGTTTAATTGTAATGATGTAATTATTGTAACTATATGTAAACTCTCTATTGTAATGGTGAAAGTAATGAATGTTGTTGACAATTTTATGATCCTCGATGTTATTATATTATTGATCATGTAGTGGTTGTACCTCATAGTAATTGATCTTGTAAATGTGATGGTTAAACATACTTTCTTATTGAAGATGGAATCTAATTAATGTGATGACTTTCAGTTCTTGCTTGTTTAGCTAATGGGAATTGAGTAGCGTAGTCACATACCTTAGAGGGCTTAGGTTAGATTTGTGTTAATGTTTCATTTACAATTGTGTGAATATAGCACTTTTTAAAAAAATGTCTTGTTCTAGGTGCGTTATGTTGGATCTCAATTGTGTTTATGGTTTTTCCTTGATGACAAAATCTCTGATCCTTATGATTTACAATGGCACTTCTTTGATGTCTCTTGGCTATTATAGAAAGTTATTTGTTATGTTTCAATTTCATGATGATGATAAGAATTCCGGTTCAAGCTATGAATGTTATTTTTGTGACTGACAAAGCTTGTAAGTTGGTTTCTTTGTCAGGATGGTTCTCTTTGCATTTCACGGGCTTTCACATATCGGCATGAGTATGGCAGGGTCTCCCCGATCCACTTTGAAATGTCTGAGTTGCTTATCGGTAAGACATTTCCGATGTCTTAACGATTTAATTTTTCTTATAGGCAGGTTTCGACGTGACTTTCCCGTTGTCTCAGCGACAATAGTTATATCGGCATAAGTTAATACTGTCGGTATGTGGTGTCAGCGATATTGCTTTGTCACACCAAACGGCATAGGAAAGAATCATATCGGCATAAGTTATTTCATCAGGCTGAGGTCATAGCGAAATTATATTCTCTCCCCAACCTGCTTCAGAATGAGCATATCGGCAAAGGAAATCATCCTCGGGGTAATGTCATAGCGAGTCTTTCTTGTCTTACTGACTATGTTCAAAAAGGTCTTATCGGCAAAATATTTTTTTTCGGTATAATGTCATAACAAACCCAGTGGGTCTCGCCGATGGAAAATATTAAGGCCTCTTGGTGAAACATATCGTGTTCGATATAATATCTCTCTGACAGTGGAAGTCATGGCGAAGGCGAATGAAAGGCTTTTGGGGAAAGGTTGGTAAAGTCTTAGTGACTCAGAGTGAATAAAGTCTTTCAGTGAAACTTAATGTATTCTATGAAATGCTTTCTTGACAACATTAGGTTACAGCGACAGTGTTAAAACAAGATAGAAGGTTCGTCGGTAAGAAAAAACCATTTGTCACAATGACCAATGTATATCATGTGGAGTATCGGTGAAACATAGGCTAGTCTATATAATGTCTCCTCGACTATGTATAGTCTCAGCGACTTGGAAATGATAAAGGCCTTCGGCATAGGTGTTGAATTGTCATGGCAATAATGTGTATCGAATTTCTTTCGAAATGACAAAGTTTGTTCTCTAGGAGGTCTCCCCGAAAGTTGTTTGTTACAGCGATTGTGAATGAAACTAAAAGGGCATCTCGGCATGAAGTTTCCTCATGTCTTAGTGAAAGAATGATTTACTAAGGAAGACCATTGGTGTAGCATGTTGTATTCGACATGTGTTCTTCCTGACTCTGGTGGTTCTTGGCGAAAGCGACAACCATAAGGTTGTCTGGCAACGTTAAGGTTGTCTGGAAACGTTAATGTTGCCTACGGCATAACGTGTCTTCGATTGAAAAGAAAGTCACTTAGGGAAAACATTTTGAGTGTATTCTTTTTGGCTGGGTATCAAACCCTAGCCTGGCCGCCAGCATGAATGTTTATGTTTATGTTGTTGCCGATTGTAATGGTTTCTAAAGAGGCTAATGGAAGGTTTGTTTGATGCGCCTCTTTGGTTGGATGCTCGACATTGGTTGATTGAACCATGGGAGTTACAGTTTTGTCTGAGAAATAATCTCACAAACTTCAAAAGCTGGGTGAAACAGCTCTTGTTTTGGTTGGTTGTTCTGCCATTACTTCTGAAGTCTATTACTTTTCTAGCATTCATAAATAGGAGTAGAAAACTAAGTTTTTTGTTCGGTTGTTCTTGTAATTCAAAAGAATATCATTCTTTGATTGTATGAAAATGTATGAGAAAACTCTGCAATAAAAATCTGAATAAAAATGCAGAGATTGTAAACTTCTTTTCTACGTAGTATTTTAGGGATTCAATTATTGAATCTTTAAGGTATTCTGTAGATGAGAAAACAGAGAGATATGTGCTTAACTAAAAACAGAGAAATCCTCTAAATCATCACTATTGTTCAAAAAGTAAACTGAGGGGTTGGTACTCCTTGAGATAGATATCTCTAAATGAGGAGTTGGTGCTCCTTGAGCGGGTGCTCAAAACAGCCTGTAAGGAATTGTGAACAGTTGATTAAAAGATTAAGCCTGGAAGGCATTTAGGGAGTGGTTTTTATACCCTAGGAGGGTTTTCCACTCAACAAAATATTGTGCCTCTTTGTTCTTCTATGTTCTCTCTGGTTTACTTTGCTATTGTTATTTCTGTTCATTGTCAAGTCATTATTTTTCTCAATTTGTTTATGAATGATTACATTCAACTCATGAATGCTTTAATCAGAATGATATTGAGATCAAATATGAGCTGTGTGTTTAAATATTTTAAAAATCATTCAAATATTTAAGACACTGATTCACCCCCCCTCTTAGTGTCATTTTAACTCCAACAATTGGTATCAGAGGATAGGGTCCTCTGATATGTTTTATTCACCTTGGATTGATCTTGGTCTTGGAGTTTGTTTTTAATGGCACATTCTCAAGACGGTGCCTCTGTATCCAGAGCTCCATTATTTGATGGAACTGATTATGTGTTCTGGAAAATCAGAATGGAAGCTTTTCTTGTTTCTTTTGATGTTGATGTTTGGTGCATTGTTTTAGAAGATTATAATTTACCGGCCACTATTCCCACTGATGCTGCTGAAAAGAAGAAGTATGAAACAAATGCCAGAGCTAAGCATGCCCTCTTGTGTGGGTTAACTAAAGATGTGTTCATTAAAGTCATGCATTGCAAATCTGCTCATGGAATCTGGGAAAAACTTGAAACTATATATCAAGGGAATGAGAAAGTCAAACTATCAAAAATCGTTACACTCAAACATCAGTTTGAGGAGTTGAAAATGAAGGATGATGAAAAAGTGGCTGAATATTTCCTAAGAGTAGATGAAGTTGTCAATTCAACGAAAGGTCTAGGTCAAGAGGTTAATGAATTTGATGTGGTCACAAAGGTTGTTAGAACCTTACCATCCAAATTTGAATCTAAGTTTTCAGCCGTAGAGGAAAAGAAACACTTTGACAAGCTTACCTTAGAAAGCCTACAAGGAATACTTACTGCCTATGAAATGAGAACTAGAAAAATAAATTCAATAGGTAAAGAAACTACCTTTAACATTGAAAAGAAAGAAAAAGTCGAAGTCAGTGAATCAGAGTTGTCTGATTCTAAAGAATCTCATTTTGTTAGAAGATTCAAAAAGGGATCAGGAAAATATAAGGGAAAACTTCCCATTAAATGTTTTAATTGTGGCAAAATAGGACACTTTGCTGCAAAGTGTCCCTATGATGATCAAATCTGTGACAACGAGACAACTGAAAAATAGCCTATGAAGAAGGCCTTCAAACCTAAACGAAATTTCAATTTCAAAAAGAAGAAAAGTCTATTTAGTAAGGATGAATCTGATATTGAGTCTGAAGATTCATTAGCTAAAGTAGATGAAACTTTGTTCATGGCTGAAACTACTCAACAAATGATTCTAACACCTTTGACGCTGAAGAAGGTGTGGTAGATCTTGAAAGTGAGCTGAAATGTGCTTTACAAGAGGTTAGAAAACTCAAAAAACAAGTCCTTGCTCAAGAACTCAAACCAGATCAAGAAATGATCTCTCTGAAAAACTCAGCTTGAAGAAGCTAAAAGAGTTGAAGACTGTCTTCAAGAGACTGTAAGCTGCAAAGATCAAGAAATTCAAAAACTAGAACAAGAAGCAATCTGTCTTAGGAAGGAAATTAAAAAATATGAAAGCACTCTAAAACTGAATGAGATGCTCAGCAAGCAGAAGATGTACAAAGATAAAACTGGTGTTGGTTTTGAAAAGGGTGAATGCTCATTCGACCATGCAAAAAAAACCCCTCTTCTGAAGTAAAACGTTATAGTTCAAATCACTCAGATTTTGGTAAGGATCATGTTCAGTCTTTAAGAAGTAATAGATCTTCATAGAGAGTCAATCCTTTCTTCTATGGTTATTGTTTTTTCTGCAACAAATTTGGCCATAAGGTAAGCACTTGCAGACTTATGAATCCTAGAATACCCAGGTTTGGTCTTAGGAAACACTATGGTTTTGTTAGACAAATCAGATGTTTTAAATGCAATGCTTTGGGACATTCTGTCAAATAGTGTAGAACTGATCTGAAATCAAAAAGTAGAAATTTAAAAAGGTTCGGAAACCTAAGACTGTCAACAACATTGAGCAAACTATGTTGGTTCAAACAGCTTTTCATTCCAAGAAAAAGGACTTATGGGTCCTGGATAGTGGATGTTCTAACCATATGACTGCCGACAAGGATAAGTTTGTAAACCTTGAAGATTATGTAGGTGGATATGTTAAGTTTGGTGATAACTCTGGTATTCAAATTAAAGGTAGAGGTTCACTTCTTCTGAATGAAGACACTCCTATCTATAATGTGTACTATGTTGAAGGTCTCAAGCACAATCTTCTAAGTGTTAGTCAAATCTATGAGAGTGGTTATCATGTTCTTTTCACTTCGCAGGGATGTGATATTAAAACAAGCTTGGAAAGGCTATTGTAGTTGGAAGGAGGACAAATGGAAATGTATACAATCTTCTCGACACATCAAGCAATGGCAATAATCAAGGTATGTGTTTAATGAGCCAAATTGAAGAAAGTTGGTTATGGCATAAAAGATTAGGACACAAACTTTGAAAATCTGGTTAGAATAAGTAAGAATTAGAATGTTAGAGGTTTACCAATACTGAACAAGCCAGAAAATTCTGTGTGCAAAGAATGTCTAAGTGGTAAACAAACTAAAATTAGTTTCAAAACAAAAGAACATTCTTCTTCAAAACCTTTACAACTTGTGCACACTGATTTATGTGGACCAACTAGAACAAGGTCTATTAATGGTGAAAGGTACTTTATGTTGTTTATGGATGATTATACTAGAATGGTTTGGGTCACATTTCTTAAGCACAAATCAGAAGCATTTTAAAAGTTTAAAATCTTTCATAAATTGGTTGAGAAGGAATCCGATTTGAAACTTAAATGTCTGCGATCTAACAAAGGAGGTGAGTTCACTTCTCAAGAGTTTATTGATTACTGTGAACAACATGGTATTAAAAGACAGTATGTTGCAACTAAAATACCTCAACAAAATGGGGTAGTTGAACGCAAGAATAGAATTGTAAAAGAAATTGCTAGAACCATGCTAGATGAAGCTAAGTTGTTTCATATGTATTGGAAAGAAGTTGTTCATATAGCTGTATACATTTTGAATAAAGTGCAACTTAGGGTGAAATATAAACACACTCCTTATGAACTTTGGTATGGAAAAACTACCTCTATCAAAAACTTTAAGATTTTTGGAAGTAAGTGTTTTATCAAGAAAGATGATGATAACCTTGGGAGCTTTCAATCAAAGAGTGATGAGGGTATCTTTTTGGGATACTCAACTCACAGCAAAGCTTATAAATGCCTTAACAAAAGGCTTAACAAGATTGTTGAAGCTTTTAATGTCAAATTTGATGAAATACCATATTTTATTGTTGAATCTTTGCAGGATAATGAGGAAGAAGAACTTGAATTTGAAATAATCTCAGAAGGAGCTGAAATAGCAAAGTCTGTTGCTGAATCAGCAAGCCCTAAAAATGAAAAAACAAGTCCTGAAAAGGTTGCATCAAAAGCTCCTTCAAAAACTCTAGCTATTTATCACCCCAAAGATCAGATTATTGGGGATAACTATGCAGGAGTTCAAACTAGAAGAAAAGCTATTGAATTTGATGAAAAGGCACAAGTTGATTTTTGTTTAGTTACTCAGTTTGAGCCTAAAAAATTTAATGAAGCTCTTACAGACTTATGTTGGCTTAATGCTATGCAGGAAGAAATCGATCAGATTGAGAAAAATCAGACTTGAAAGTTAGTCCCAAGACCAGATGACAAGAATCTCATTGGAGGCGAATGGATATATAGAAACAAGGTGAATGAAAATGGTAATGTTATTCGCAACAAAGCAAGATTTTTCTGCAAAGGCTATGCTGAACAAGAAGGTATTGGTTTCAGTGAAACCTTTACACCCGTGGCTAGATTAGAATCCATCAGAATATTCTTGGCTTATTCTGTTTACAAAAACTTTACTGTTTATCAAATGGATGTCAAAATTGCCTTTTTGAATGGCTATTTAGATGAAGAGGTCTATGTTGAACGGCCTGAAGGATTTATATGCAAAGATAATCCTAACCATGTCTACAGGTTGAAAAAGCTCTCTATGGCCTAAAACAAGCACCTAGAGCTTGGTACTCTAGGCTAGACGGTCATTTAATTTCAAATGGCCTTGTTAGAGGAGGTGTAGACAGTACTCTTTATGTTAAAATTGAAGGTTCTGATATTTTAGTTGTTGAAATTTACGTTGATGATACTATCTTTGGCTGCAATAATGTCACTATGAGTAAAAAGTTCTCTCAGTTAATGGAATCTAAGTTTGAAATGTCAATGTTAGGAGAATTAAATTTCTTTTTGGGTCTTCAAATCTCTTAATGTGAGACTAGAATATTTCTTTCTCAATCCAAATATGCTAAAGAGATGCTTAAGAAATTTCAAATGGATGAATGTCATCCTGTTAGCACTCCAATGGCTACTGGATGCAAACTTACTAAAATTGATGATCCTCTTGATTCAAATCAAATGGTATACAGATCAATGATCGGCAGTCTCTTATATTTAACTGCCTCTAGACCTAACATTATGCAGGCGGTTTGCACTGTTGCACATTTTTAGGCATCACCTAAAGAATCTCATGTTACTGATGTTAAACGGATCTTTAGATACATTCAGGGAACTCTTGATTATGGTCTTTGGTATCCTAGGAGCAATGATTTTTCTTTGATTGCTTATACTGATGTTGACGGGCTAGTTGTTTGGATGATAGGAAAAGCACCAGTGGTGCTACATTCTTTCTTGGTGATCGTTTAGTAGCATGGCATAGAAAGAAACAAATATTTGTTTCTCTCTCTACTACTGAAGCAGAATACATTACTGCCACTTATTTCTATACTCAAGTTATGTGGATGAGTCAGATTCTTTCAGATATGGGTATTGATGTTTCTAAACCTGTTTCCATTCTTTGTGATAACACTAGTGCAATAAATATATCAAAAAATCATGTTATGCACTCTTGAACTAAACATATTGCTATTAAGTTTCATTTTCTGAGAGAAAAGGTTTTGGCTAATGAAGTCTACTTACAGTTTGTTGGATCTCAAGATCAGGTGGCTGACATTTTTACTAAGCCCTTAAGAAAAGAGCTATTTGAAAGGCTGAGACTTCGATTGGGAGTTATCTCTCAATGATTACTTCACTGAATCTCCAAGCTACTACTTAGGGGGAGCAAGTTACATATTTTTTATTCACTTACTACTCTCCTACAATCCTGGTTGTTGCACTACTACTCTTTTTTTTGCAGTTGTTTCTCATTATGTTTTGGTTGACTTCTCAGTTGTGTTTCATGGCAATGCATGATCTTCTCTTCTACTCTTTGTCATTGAGGAAAAAAGGGGGAGATTCATTTGTGTTTTTCCATCAAGGACAAAGGGGGAGTTTGTTGTATCTCAGTTGTGTTTATGGTTTGTCCTTGATGACAAAATCTTTGATCCTTATGATTTACAATGGCACTTCTTTGATGTCTCTTGGCTATTACAGAAAGTTATTTGTTATGTTTCAATTTCATGATGATGATAAGAATTCTGGTTCCAACTATGAATGATATTTCTGTGACTAACAAAGCTTGTAAGTTGTTTTCTTTGTCAGGATGGTTCTCTTTGCATTTCACAGGCTTTCACATATCAGCATGAGTATGGCAGGGTCTCCCAGATCCACTTTGAAATGTCTGACTTTCCTATCGGCAAGACATTTTTGATGTCTTAACGATTTAATTTTTCTTACAGGCAAGTTTTGACGTGACTTTCCCGTTGTCTCAGTGACAGTAGTTATATCAGCATAAGTTAATACTGTTAGTACGTGGTCTTAGTGATATTGGTTTGTCACATCAACCAACACAGGAAAGAATCATATCAGCTTAAGTTATTCCGTCGGGTTGAGGTCATAGCAAAATTATATTGTCTCCCTAACCCGCTTCAGAATGAGCATATTGGCAAAGGAAATCATCCTCAGGGTAATTTCATAGCGAGCCTTTCTTGTCTTACCGACCGTGTTCAAAAAGGTCTTATCAGCAAAATATTTGTTTTCAGTATAATGTCATAACGAACCCAGTGGGTCTCATCGATGGAAAATATTAAGGGCTCTCGGTGAAACATATCGTGTTCGATATAATATCTCTCTGACAGTGGAAGTCATGGTGAAGGCAAATGAAAGGCTTTCGGGAAAGGTTGGTAAATTCTTAGCGAATCAGAGTGAATAAAGTCTTTCGGTGAAAATTAATGTATTCTATGAAACACCTTCCCGATAGCATTAGGTTATAGTGACAGTGTTAAAACAAGATAGAAGGTTCGTTGGTAAGAAAAAACCATTTATCACAGTGACCAATGTGTATCATGTGGAGTATCAGTGAAACATAGGGCAGTCTATATAACGTCTCCCCGACTATGTATAGTCGCAGTGACTTGGAAATGATAAAGGCCTTTGGCATAGGTGTTGAATTGTCACGGTGACAATGTCTATCAAATGTCTTTTAGAATGACAAAGTTTGTTCTCTAGGAGGTCTCCCCGAAAGTTTTTTGTTACAGTGATTGTGAATGAAACTAAAAGGGCATCTCAACATGAAGTTTCCTCATGTCTCAGCGAAAGAATGATTTACTAAGGAAAACCATCTATGTAGCATGTTGTATTCGACATGTGTTCTTCCCGACTCTGGTGGTTTTTGGCGAAAGCGACAACCATAAGGTTGTCTGGCAATGTTAAAGTTGCCTACGGCATATCATGTCTTTGATTGAAAAGAAAGTCACTTAGGGAAAACATTTTGAGCGTATTCTTTTTGGTTGGGTATCAAACCCTAGCCTGGCCGCCATCATGAATGTTTACGTTTCTGTTGTTGCTGACTGTAATGGTTTCTACAGAGGCTTATGGAAGGTTTGTTTGATGCGCATCTCTGGTTAGATGCTCGATAGTGGTTGATGGAACCATGGGAGTTACAAATTTTGCTGAGAAATAATCTCACAAGCTTCAGAAGCTGGGTGAAACGGCTCTTATTTTGGTTGGTTGTTCTGCCATTACTTCTGAAGTCTGTTACTTTTCTGGCATTTATAAATAGGAGCAGAAAACTAAGTTTTATGTTTAGCTATTCTTGTAATTCAAAAGAATATCATTCTTTGACTGTATGAAAATGTATGAGAAAAATCTACAATTAAAATATGAATAAAAATGCAGAGATTGTAAATTTCTTTTCTATGTAGTATTTTAGGGATTCAATTATTGAATCTTTAAGGTATTTTGTAGATGAGAAAACATAGAGATATGTGCTTAACTGAAAAATAGAGAAATCCTCTAAATCATCACTATTGTTCAAAAAGTAAATTGAGGGGTTGGTACTCCTTGAGATAGATATCTCTAAACGAGGAGTTGGTGCTCCTTGAGTGGGTGCTCAAAACAGCCTGTAAGGCATTGTGAACAGTTGTTTAAAAGATTAAGCCTGAAAGGCATTTAGGGAGTGGTTTTTATACCACAGGAGGGTTTTCCACTCAGCAAAATATTGTGCCTCTTTGTTCTTCTATGTTCTCTTTGGTTTACTTTGCTATTGTTGTTTATGTTCACTGTTAAGTCATTATTTTTCTCAAGTCTGTTTATGAATGATTACATTCAACTCATGAATGCTTTAATTAGAATGATATTGAGATCAAATATGAGTTGTATGTTTAAATATTTTAAAAAATAGTCAAATAGTTAAGACACTGATTCACCCCCCCCTCTCAGTGTCATTTTAACTCCAACATGTTAGTTTATTGTCCTCTAAGGTTTCATGGTAGGGTGTTACAAATTGCTTGTTACTTGTATACCTTCCAATCTGTCACCTATAACAGCCTAAGAGATTAATCTACCTAAAGCTTTTTCCATGATAATGAACAAAAATGGGGATAGGGGATCCCCTTGATGGATACCTCCAGAGCTCTTACAAAAACCCTCCAGAGTGCCATTTAGTAGGATAGAGAAGCACAAGGAAGAGATGCATTCAAATACCCAATTGGCCCATTGTGTATCAAAACCAAAACCCCTCAAGGTCTTGCACACAAATCTCCAATCCACCCTATCATAGGCTTTCTTGATGTCTAGTTTTATCACCATATATTTTCCATTATTCTTATGTATTGAATGAATCACCTCTTGAGCATTGATCACTTCATCTAGTATGGATCTTCTTGGCACAAACCTAGTTTGTTCTTTCAAGATTAGCTCATAAAGGATTGGTTTTAGGTGATTTGCAATGGCTTTTGTTAAGGTTTTGTAGATTGTGTTGCATAGGGAAATGGGTTGAAATTCATCCAAAGATATCAGCTTTTCCTTCTTGGGATCAATGTTATGAACGTATTGTTCATTTCTCTCAAAAGTATACCTAAATCCCTAGAGTCTTCAATTGCAATAGTTAGGTCTCTCCCAAAAATGTCCCAATAGTGTTGGAAAAAACTAGTTGGAAAGCCATCTAGACCCAAGGCTTTTTCTGGATGGAGTTGAGATATTATTGTCTTGATCTCTTCTTCTATAAAGGAATTCATTAATATTTTATTTTGTGCCTTTGTTATTAGCTGGTGGGTGCCTTGTAGCAGATTATTTTGAGATTCCAAATATGAACCCTCTATGCTATTTAGCAAACTGTAGAAGTAGGAGATTGCCTCTAGGGAGATAGATTTAGGATCCTCCAACATTCTCCCATCCACCTTCCTGATTCTGGTGATATGATTTTCCTCCATTCGTTCACCATTGTTCGATCAAACCCATTTAACATACAATAAAAAAAAAGATTTGAATGGGGTTCGGTCGAACATTCTAAAGATATTCGGTTGAACCCCCTCTATTAAAAATTAATTTTTAATATTAATATAAATATAAATGATATTGTTTTTAAATTATGACTTGAGAGAGAGATATGGAGGGAGTGGGAGAGAAAGGGAGAGTGGGGGTAGGAGGGAGATACTTGAGAGAGAGAGAGAGGGGGGAGTGGGAGAGAGATAAAGGGTAGGGGGTATAAGGATTTAGGGTTTAGGCCTAGGGGCTCATGGGGTTAAGGGCAGAGGGAGAGGGAGAGGCTAGGAGGAAGAGACCTGAGAGAGAAGGGAGGGAGTGGGAGAGATAAAGGGGTAAGGGTCCTAGGTTGAAGGGCGAGGTAGGAAAGCTCGAGAGGAGAGTGGGTAGGAGGGAGACTTGAGAGAGAGAAGGGGAGTGGGAGATAAAAGGGTAGGGGTCCTAGGGTTTAAGGTTATGGCAGGAGGAGCCCCAGAGGAGAGGGTAGGAGGAGACTTTCAAGAGAGAGAGGGAGGAGAGAGATATGTGGGTAGGAGCATAATGGTTTAGGGTTTAACGCTTAAGGGAGAGGAGGCAGGAGGGAGAGACCTGAGGAGGGGGAGGAGAGAGATGGAAGGGTAGGGGGTGTACAAGGGTTTGAAGGGTTTGCCAAGGGTAGAGGGAGAGGGGGAGAGGGGGTAGGAGGGACAGACTTGAGAGAGAGAGGGGGGAGTGGGAGAGAGATAAAGGGTAGGGTTTAAGGGTTTAGGGGAGAGGGGAGAGAGGGAGAGGGGGTGGGAAGGAGATACTTGAGAGAGAGAGGGGGGGAGTGGGGGGTAAAAGCACAAAGTTGTGTCACACTTTCAGCCTACAAAATAGTTTCGAGCGAAATATTTTTGGCTGGAAAGGTTTCGACCGACTCGGTTTCGAAAAAAACAACATGGCCTATTATGTGGCACACAGGTTTCGACCGAATAAATTTCAGTCGAATCCCAAAAAATCAAAATTTTCCTTTTCCCGTTTTGAAATTGGCTTTGAAATTGCGTTTTTCAATGCAAGAGGTTTCTATAGAAAGCATTTCGGTAGAAACTGTTTCTATAGAAAGGGTTTCGGCCAAAACCCATTCTATAGAAATAGTTTCTACCGAAACTATCTATGTGGCATCCTAGTTGGCAGCCAACTCTACTTTTTTCAGAATTTTCTAAAACTTTCAACTTTAGTTAAGAATTTCTTTAGTTAGAATGATTTTACGCAAAAACAAAAATACCCTTTTGTAGAGCTGAGAGTGTAGAATCCATATATATATTTTTAAATATTTTGATTAGTTTTAATATATTTTATTTTTAAAATAATGCAAATAGGTTTTTAAATGAAAAAGAGGTTGATTACAAATTAAACAAAAGATAGTAAAACTTATTAAAAAAATTTAATTCTTATATGGGGCATAAGAGGAGGGAGTCTTCTTCAAAAGGGTATAATTTTTTTTTTGAAAATGATTTAAAAATTTGAAAATAGTTGACGACCCGTGAAAACTGTCAAATGATAAAATGCTTGACTTTAAAACGTTATTACGAGAAAAATACACATCAAAATTTTAATTTTTTTTTCCATGAACAAGATATTGAAGTTACCTATTTGGAGAAAAAAAAATTAGGGAGAAATGATTTTTTTTCAATTTGTTTCTTGGCGGTCCGTGAAGTCACACTTTTATGAAATTTTCAGCATTCCAAAATCTGACCTTAACTTGATTAAAACATAATGAAAACAATTTTTTTAAAACTTTTAAAAA
>VDFB02191819.1:17866-65256 GCA_007258455.2 Sequoia sempervirens
TTCATTATCATGGCAAAAGCTTTAGGTAGATATATCTCTTAGGCTATTATAGGCGACAGATTGGAAGGTATACAAGTAACAAGCAATTTGTAACACCCTACCACGAAACCTTAGAGGACAACACACTAACATGTTGGAGTTAAAATGACACTGAGAGGGGGGGGTGAATTAGTGTCTTAACTATTTGACTAATTTTTAAAATATTTAAACACACAACTCATATTTGATCTCAATATCATTCTGATTAAAGCATTCATGAGTTGAATGTAATCATTCATAAACAAACTTGAGAAAAATAATGACTTAAGAGTGAACATAAACAACAGCAAAGTAAACCAGAGAGAACACAGAAGAATAGAGGCACAATATTTTGCCGAGTGGAAAATCCTCCTGGGGTATAAAAACCACTCCTTAAATGCCTTCCAGGCTTAATCTTTTAATCAACTATTCACAATGCCTTATAGGCTATTTTGAGCACCCACTCAAGGAGCACCAACTCCTTGTTTAGAGATATCTATCTCAAGGAGTACCAACCCCTCAGTTTACTTTTTGAACAATAGTGATGATTCAGAGGATTTCTCTGTTTTTAGTTAAGCACATATCTCTCTATTTTCTCATCTACAGAATACCTTAAAGATTCAATAATTGAATCCCTAAAATACTACATAGAAAAGAAATTTACAATCTCTGCATTTTTATTCAGATTTTTATTGTAGAGTTTTCTCATACATTTTCATACAGTCAAAGAATGATATTCTTTTGAATTACAAGAATAGCTGAACATAAAACTTAGTTTTCTACTCCTATTTATAAATGCCAGAAAAGTAACAGACTTCAGAAGTAATGGCAAAACAACCAACCAAAATAAGAATCGTTTCACCCAGCTTCTGAAGCTTGTGAGATTATTTCTTAGAAAAATCTGTAACTCCCATGGTTCCATCAACCACTGTTGAGCATCCAACCAGAGAGGCACATCAAACAAACCTTCCATAAGCCTCTGTAGAAACCGTTACAGTCAACAACAACAAAAACGTAAACATTCATGATGGCAGCCAGGCTAGGGTTTGATACCCAGCCAAAAAGAATACGCTCAAAATGTTTTCCCTAAGTGACTTTCTTTTCAATCAAAGACATGTTATGCCATAGGAAACTTTAACGTTGCCAGACAACCTTATGGTTGTTACTTTCGCCAAGAACCACCAGAGTCGAGAAGAACACATGTCGAATACAACATGCTACGCCGATGGTCTTCCTTAGTAAATCATTCTTTCGTTGAGACACGAGGAAACTTCATGTCGAGATGCCCTTTTAGTTTCATTCACAATCACTATAACAAACAACTTTCGGGGAGACCTCTTGGAGAACAATTTTTATCATTCTAAAAGACATTCGATAGACATTGTCACCATGACAATTCAACACCTATGCCGAAGGCCTTTATCATTTCCAAGTCACCGAGACTATACATAGTCGGGGAGACGTTATATAGACTGCCCTATGTTTCACCGATACTCCACATGATACACATTGGTCACTGTGATAAATGGTTTTTTCTTACCGATGAACCTTCTATCTTGTTTTAACACTGTCACTATAACCTAATGCTGTCGGGAAGGCGTTTCATAGAATACATTAAGTTTCACCGAAAGACTTTATTCACTCTGAGTCGCTAATACTTTACCAACCTTTCCTGAAAGCCTTTCATTCGCCTTCACCATGACTTCCACTGTCAGAGAGATATTATATCAAACACGATATGTTTCACCGAGAGCCCTTAATATTTTCCATCGATGAGACCCACTAGGTTCGTTATGACATTATACTGAAAAAAATATTTTGCCGATAAGACCTTTTTGAACACAGTCGGTAAGACAAGAAAGACTCGCTATGACATTACCCTGAGGATGATTTCCTTTGCCAATATGCTCATTCTGAAGCGGGTCAGGGAGACAATATAATTTTGCTGACCTCAACCCGACGAAATAACTTAAGCTGATATGATTCTTTCCTGTGTTGGTCGATGTGACAAACCAATATCACTGAGACCATGTATCAACAGTATTAACTTATGTCGATATAACTACTATCGCTAAGACAATGGGAAAGTCACGCAAAAACTTGCTTGTAAGAAAAATTAAATCGTTAAGACATCAGAAATGTCTTGCCGATAGGCAAGTCAGAGATTTCAAAGTGGATCGGGGAGACCCTGCCATACTCATGCTGATATGTGAAAGCCTGTGAAATGCAAAGAGAACCATCCTGACAAAGAAACCAACTTACAAGCTTTGTTAGTCACAGAAATAGCATTCATAGCTTGAACCAGAATTCTTATCATCATCATGAAATTGAAACATAACAATTAACTTTCTGTAATAGCCAAGAGACATCAAAGAAGTGCTATTGTAAATCATAAGGATCAAAGATTTTGTCATCAAGGACAAACCATAAAAACAACTGAGATACAAAAAACTCCCCCTTTGTCCTTGATGGCAAAACACAAATGAATCTCCCCCTTTTTTCCTCAATGACAAAGAGTAGAAGAGAAGATCATGCATTGCCATGAAACACAACTGAGAAGTCAACCAAAACATAATGAGAAACAGCTGCAAAAAAAAGAGTAGTAGTGCAGCAACCAGGATTGTAGGAGAGCAGTAAGTGAATAAAAGATATGTAACTTGCTCCCCCTAAGCAGTAGCTTGGAGATTTAGTGAAGTAATGATTGAGAGATAACTCCCAATCGAAGTCTCAGCCTTTCAAATAGCTATTTTCCTAAGGGCTTAGTAAAAATGTCAGCCACTTGATCTTGAGATCCAACAAACTATAAGTAGACTTCATTAGCCAAAACCTTTTCTCTCAAAAAATGAAACTTAATAGCAGGTGTTGTCATAATAGTGGTTTACAATTCCTGAGAGGAACGAATTTTAGCTAAAATCACATATTTTTAGAAAATATAATGATATAATCCTTAAAAAGTTCCATTTAAGGATTCCAATTGAAGAGGGTTTGATCAAATCACCTTAGATCAAACCCCCTTGGATAGAACTTTGCTAGTTTCAAACCATACCTATAAATGCGTCTCTTTTACACCTATCAAAATGCTGATAAAAAATCACTTTTGATTTAGCTTTTCGGGGATCAAATGAATTCATTTAAAATTTATTTCAAATGATTATGGTATTCCTCATAACAAGCTATCCAATGAATATAATTTTAATATGTTTTGGTTTTGTTATGTATTTATTTTTTAAGTTTTACTAAACATAAGTTTTTCATCGAAAATGAATTTCTTTATTCTTCACATGTGGAAAAATAGAAGATTATCAAAAAAAATTAAAAAATATGAGTGCACTAGATATTGAAGGCCTTGATCCAACAAATAAAAAAAATAAAATTTTGACATATACAAAAAAAGTTAACGTTATACCTATGCTTGTGCCTAATTGTAATTCGTTTGACTTTGAAACTTGATTAAGGAAAAAATATTCACTAAAAAACTATCTAACCAAGTGGAAGCACTAGATATCATAGTTACAAATCTAAATTTGAAAGAATTAGAATTTTATCCTTCATGGAAAAAAAGTTATGTGTTATACGGTGTGTGTAACTTTTTTAAAATGTTGTTTTCTGAAAAAAATAATTTTCGTGGGAGATGGAAAAAGAAGTGCAATTTGATTCCAAAATTTTTGAAAACAATAGTTTTAGAATCTACAGGAAAAATTTGATGACACTCTAGTTTGCACCATCTTCAAATTCCTCACAGTTTAGCTTATAGGTGCCCGAATGTGAAGATTCTAAAAATTGATGTTATCACACTATTATGAATAGCAATATGTTTAAGACAGGTTTAGAAACATCAATACCCATATCTGAAAGAATCTGACTCATCCACAGAACTTGAGTATAGCATGAAGTGGCAGCAATGTATTCTGCTTCAGTAGTAGAGAGAGAAACAAATATTTGTTTCTTTCTGTGCCATGCTACTAAACGATCACCAAGAAAGAATGTAGCACCACTGGTGCTTTTCCTATCATCCAAACAACTAGCCCAGTCAGCATCAGTATAAGCAATCAAAGAAAAATCATTGCTCCTAGGATACCAAAGACCATAATCAAGAGTGCCCTGAATGTATCTAAAGATCTGTTTAACATCAGTAACATGAGATTTTTTAGGTGATGCCTGAAAACGTGCAACTGTGCAAACCGCCTGCATAATGTCAGGTCTAGAGGCAGTTAAATATAAGAGACTGCCAATCATTGATCTGTATACCATTTGATTTGAATCAAGAGAATCATCAATTTTAGTAAGTTTGCATCTAGTAGCCATTGGAGTGCTAATAGGATGACATTCATCCATTTGAAATTGCTTAAGCATCTCTTTAGCATATTTGGATTGAGAAAGAAATATTCTAGTCTCACATTGAGAGATTTGAAGACCCAAAAAGAAATTTAATTCTCCTAACATTGACATTTCAAACTCAGATTCCATTAATTGAGAGAACTTTTTACTCATAGTGACATTATTGCAGCCAAAGATAGTATCATCAACATAAATTTCAACAACTAAAATATCAGAACCTTCAGTTTTAACATAAAGATTATTGTCTACACCTCGTCTAACAAAGCCATTAGAAATTAAATGACCGTCTAGCCTAGAGTACCAAGCTCTAGGTGCTTGTTTTAGGCCATAGAGAGCCTTTTTCAACATGTAGAGATGGTTAGGATTATCTTTGCATATAAATCCTTCAAGTTGTTCAACATAGACCTCTTCATCTAAATAGCCATTCAAAAAGGCAATTTTGACATCGATTTGATAAACAGTAAAGTTTTTGTAAACAGAATAAGCCAAGAATATTCTGATGGATTCTAATCTAGCCACGAGTGTAAAGGTTTCACCGAAATCAATACCTTCTTGTTGAGCATAGCCTTTGCAGAAAAATCTTGCTTTGTTGCGAATAACATTACCATTTTCATTCACCTTGTTTCTATATATCCATTTTCCTCCAATGAGATTCTTGTCATCTGGTCTTGGGACTAACTCCCAAGTCTAATTTTTCTCAATTTGATCAATTTCTTCCTGCATAGCATTAAGCCAACATAAGTCTGTAAGAGCTTCATTAAATTTTTTAGGCTCAAACTGAGTAACTAAACAAAAAGGAACTTGTGCCTTTTCATCAGATTCAACAGCTTTTCTTCTAGTTTGAACTCCTGCATATTTATCCCCAATAATCTGATCTTTGGGGTGATAAATAGCTAGAGTTTTCGAAGGAGCTTTTGATGCAACCTTTTCAGGACTTGTTTTTTCATTTTTAGGGCTTGCTGATTCAGCAATAGACTTTGCTATTTCAGCTCCTTCTGAGATTATTTCAAATTCAAGTTCTTCTTCCTCATTATCCTACAAAGATTCAACAATCAAATGTGGTCTTTCATCAAATTTGACATTAAAAACTTCAACAATCTTGTTAAGCCTTTTGTTAAGGAATTTATAAGCTTTGTTGTGAGTTGAGTATCCCAAAAAGATACCCTCATCACTCTTTGATTGAAAGCTCCCAAGGTTATCATTATCTTTCTTGATAAAACACTTACTTCCAAAAATATTAAAGTATTTGACAGAGGTAGTTTTTCCATACCAAAGTTCATAAGGAGTGTGTTTAGATTTCACCCTAAGCTGCACTTTATTCAAAATGTATACAGTTGTATGAACAACTTCTTTCCAATACATATGAAACAACTTAGCTTCATCTAGAATGGTTCTAGCCATTTCTTTTACAATTCTATTCTTGTGTTCAACTACCCTGTTTTGTTGAGGTGTTCTAGTTGTAGCATACTGTCTTTTAATACCATGTTGTTCATAGTAATCAATAAACTCTTGAGAAGTGAACTCACCTCCTTTGTTAGATCGCAGACATTTAAGTTTCAAATCAGATTCCTTCTCAAACAATTTACGAAAGATTTTAAACCTTTAAAATGCTTCTGATTTGTGCTTAAGAAATGTGACCCAAACCATTCTAGTATAATCATCCACAAACAACATAAAGTACCTTTCACCATTAATAGACGTTGTTCTGGTTGGTCCACATAAATCAGCGTGCACAAGTTGTAAAGGTTTTGAAGAAGAATGTTCTTTTGTTTTGAAACTGATTTTAGTTTGTTTACCACTTAGACATTCTTTGCACACATAATTTTCTGGCTTGTTCAGTATTGGTAAACCTCTAACATTCTGATTCTTACTTATTCTAACAAGATTTTCAAAGTTTGTGTCCTAATCTTTTATTCCATAACCAACTTTCTTCAATTTGGCTCATTAAACACATACCTTGATTATTGCCATTGCTTGATGTGTCGAGAAGATTGTATACATTTCCATTTGTCCTCCTTCCAGCTGCAATAGCCTTTCCAAGCTTGTTTTTAATCTCACATCCCTGCGAAGTGAAAAGAACATGATAACCACTGTCACAGATTTGACTAACACTTAGAAGATTGTGCTTGAGACCTTCAACATAGTACACATTATAGATAGGAGTGTCTTCATTCAGAAGAAGTGAACCTCTACCTTTAATTTGAATACCAGAGTTATCACCAAACTTAACATATCCACCTACATAATCTTCAAGATTTACAAACTTATCCTTGTCGACAGTCATATGGTTAGAACATCCACTATCTAGGACCCATAAGTCCTTTTTCCTGGAATGAAAAGATGTTTGAACCAACATAGTTTGCTCAATGTTGTTGACAGTCTTAGGTTTCCAAACCTTTTTAAATTTTTGCTATTTTGATTTCAGATTAGTTCTACACTGTTTGACAGAATGTCCCAAAGCATTGCATTTAAAACATCTGATTTATCTAACAAAACCATAGTGTTGCCTAAGACCAAACCTGGGTATTCTAGGATTCATAAGTCTGCAAGTACTTACCTTATGGCCAAATTTGTTGTAGAAAAAACAATAACCATAGAAGAAAGGATTGACTCTATATGAAGATCTATTACTTGTTAAAGGCTGAACATGATCCTTACCAAAATCTGAGTGATTTGAACCAGAACCTTTTACTTCAGAAGAGGGGTTTTTTTTGCATGGTCGAATGAGCATTCACCCTTTTCAAAACCAACACCAGTTTTATCTTTGTACATCTTCTGCTTGCTGAGCATCTCATTCAGTTTTAGAGTGCTTTCATATTTTTAATTTCCTTCCTAAGACAGATTGCTTCTTGTTCCAGTTTTTGAATTTCTTGATCTTTGCAGCTTACAGTCTCTCGAAGACAGTCTTCAACTCTTTTAGCTTCTTCAAGCTGAGTTTTTCAGAGAGATCATTTCTTGATCTGGTTTGAGTTCTTGAGCAAGGACTTGTTTTTTGAGTTTTCTGACCTCTTGTAAAGCACATTTAAGCTCACTTTCAAGATCTACCACACCTTCTTCGGCGTCAAAGGTGTTAGAATCATTTGCTGAGTAGTTTCAGCCATGAACAAAGTTTCATCTACTTCAGCTAATGAATCTTCAGACTCAATACCAAATTCATCCTTACTAAATAGACTTTTCTTCTTTTTGAAATTGAAATTTCGTTTAGGTTTGAAGGCCTTCTTCATAGGCTATTTTTCAGTTGTCTCTTTGTCACAAATTTGATCATCATAGGGACACTTTTCAGCAAAGTGTCCTATTTTGCCACAGTTAAAACATTTAATGGGAATTTTTCCCTTATATTTTCCTTATCCTTTTTTGAATCTTCTAACAAAATGGGATTCTTTAGAATCAGACAACTCTGATTCACTGACTTCGACTTTTTCTTTCTTTTCAATGTTAAAGGCAGTTTCTTTACCTGTTGAATTGATTTTGCTAGTTCTCATTTCATAGGCAGTAAGTATTCCTTGTAGGCTGTCTAAGGTAAGCTTGTCAAAGTGTTTCTTTTCCTCTATGGCTGAAACCTTAGATTCAAATTTGGATGGTAAGGTTCTAACAACCTTTGTGACCACATCAAATTCATTAACCTCTTGACCTAGAACTTTCATTGAATTGACAACTTCATCTACTCTTAGGAAATATTCAACCACTTTTTCATCATCCTTCATTTTCAACTCCTCAAACTGATGTTTGAGTGTAATGATTTTTGACAGTTTTACTTTCTCATTCCCTTGATATATAGTTTCAAGTTTTTCCTAGATTCCATGAGCAGATTTGCAATGCATGACTTTAATGAACACATCTTTAGCTAACCCACACAAGAGGGCATGCTTAGATCTGGCATTTGTTTCATACTTCTTCTTTTCAGCAGCATCAGTGGGAACAGTGACCGGTACATTGTAGTATTCTAAAACAATGCACCAAACATCAACATCAAAAGAAACAAGAAAAGCTTCCATTCTAATTTTCTAGAACACATAATCAGTTCCATCAAATAATGGAGCTCTGGATACAGAGGCACCGTCTTGAGAATGTGCCATTAAAAACAAACTCCAAGACCAAGATCAATCCAAGGTGAATAAAACATATCAGAGGACCCTATGCTCTGATACCAATTGTTGGAGTTAAAATGACACTAAGAGGGGGGGTGAATCAGTGTCTTAACTATTTGAATGATTTTTAAAATATTTAAACACACAGCTCATATTTGATCTCAATATCATTTTGATTAAAGCATTCATGAGTTGAATGTAATCATTCATAAACAAACTTGAGAAAAATAATGACTTAACAGTGAACAGAAACAACAACAACAAAGTAAACCAGAGAGAAGATAGAAGAACAAAGAGGCACAATATTTTGCTGAGTGGAAAACCCTCCTGGGGTATAAAAACCACTCCCTAAATTCCTTCCAGGCTTAATCTTTTAATCAACTATTCACAATGCCTTACAGGCTGTTTTGAGCACCCACTCAAGGAGCACCAACTCCTCGTTTAGAGATATCTATCTCAAGGAGTACCAACCCCTCAGTTTACTTTTTGAACAATAGTGATGATTCAGAGGATTTCTCTATTTTTAGTTAAGCACATATCTCTCTATTTTCTCGTCTACAGAATACCTTAAAGATTCAATAATTGAATCCCTAAAATACTACGTAGAAAAGAAATTTACAATCTCTACATTTTTATTTAGATTTTTATTGCAGAGTTTTCACATACATTTTCATACAGTCAAAGAACGATATTCTTTTGGATTACAAGAACAGCAGAACAAAAAACTTAGTTTTTTGCTCCTATTTATAAATGCTAGAAAAGTAATAGACTTCAGAAGTAACAGCAGAACAACAAACCAAAACAAGAGCCGTTTCACCCAGCTTCTGAAGTTTGTGAGATTATTTCTCAAACAAATATGTAACTCCGATGGTTCCATCAACCAACATCGAGCATCCAACCAAAGAGGCGCATCAAACAAACCTTCCATTAGCCTCTTTAGAAACCATTACAATCAGCAACAACATAAACATAAACATTCATGATGGCAGCTAGACTAGGGTTTGATACCCAGCCAAAAAGAATACGCTCAAAATGTTTTCCCTAAGTGACTTTCTTTTCAATCGAAGACACGTTATGCCGTAGGAAACTTTAACGTTGCCAGACAACCTTATGGTTGTCGCTTTCGCCAAGAACCACTAGAGTTGGGAAGAACACATGTCGAATACAACATGCTATGCCAATGGTGTTCCTTAGTAAATCATTCTTTCGCTAAGACATGAGGAAACTTCATGCCGAGATTCCCTTTTAGTTTCATTCACAATCGCTGTAACAAATAACTTTCGGGGAGACCTCCTGGAGAACAAACTTTGTCATTCTGAAAGACATTTGATACACATTGTCGCCGTGACAATTCAACACCTATGCCGAAGGCCTTTATCATTTCCAAGTCGCTGAGACTATACATAGTCGAGGAGACATTATATAGACTGCCCTATGTTTCACTGATACTCCACATGATACACATTGGTCGTTGTGACAAATGGTTTTTTCTTACCGACGAACCTTCTATCTTGTTTTAACATTGTCACTGTATCCTAATGTTGTCAGGAAGGCATTTCATAGAATACATTAAGTTTCACTGAAAGACTTTATTCACTCTGAGTCGCTAAGACTTTACCAACCTTTCCCTGAAAGCCTTTCATTCGCCTTCGCCATGACTTCCACTGTCAGAGAGATTATATCGAACACGATATGTTTCACCGAGAGCCCTTAATATTTTCCATTGGCGAGACCCATTGGGTTCATTATGACATTATACCAAAAAAAAATCTTTTGCCGATAAGACCTTTTTGAACATAGTCAGTAAGACAAGAAAGACTCGCTATGACATTACCCTAAGGATGATTGCCTTTGCTGATATGCTCATTCTGAAGCGGGTTTGGGAGACAATATAATTTCGCTATGACCTCAGCCCGATGAAATAACTTATGCCAATATGTTTCTTTCCTATGCCGGTCGGTGTGACAAAGCAATATCGTTGAGACCACATACCGATAGTATTAACTTATGCCGATATAACTACTATCGTTGAGACAATAGGAAAGTCATGTCGAAACCTGCCTGTAAGAAAAATTAAATCATTAAGACATTGGAAATGTCTTGCCGATAAGCAACTCAGACATTTCAAAGTGGATTGGGGAGACCCTGCCATACTCATGCCGATATGTGAAAGCCTGTGAAATGTAAAGAGAACCATCCTGACAAAGAAACCAACTTACAAGCTTTGTCAGTCACAAAAATAACATTCATAGCTTGAACCAGAATTCTTATCATCATCATGAAATTGAAATGTAACAAATAACTTTCTGTAATAGCCAAGAGACATCAAAGAAGTGCCATTGTAAATCATAAGGATCAGAGATTTTGTCATCAAGGACAAACCATAAACACAACTGAGATCCAACATAATGCACCTAGAACAAGGCATTTTTTTTTAAAGTGCTATATTCACACAATTGTAAATGAAACATTAACACAAATCTAACCTAAGCTCTCTAAGGTATGTGACTACGCTACTTAATTCCCATTAGCTAAACAAGCAAGAATTGAAAGTCATCACATTAATTAGATTCCATCTTCAATAAGAAAGTATGTTTAACCATCACATTTACAAGATCAATTACTATGAGGTACAACCACTACATGATCAATAATATAATAACATCGAGGATCATAAAATTGTCAACAACATTCATTACTTTCACCATTACAATAGAGAGTTTACATATAGTTACAATAATTACATCATTACAATTAAACATCAGAATGACAATTCTTCCTCATAAATAAGTGAGGATAGTACATCAGGAGAATAATACATGATACAATTGAATTACAATACAATACAAATACATGAAAATACTTCAAATGAACAGGAACATGTGCCGAAGTCTTCAAAACCAGGAGCAATCACCATGAACACGAACAAGTGAGGGAACCCAAAGGAGTGCATAGCACGTTCCACCGAGCCATGTGGAACCCTAAGGTCCCACCACAAATGCCATGAGAGGAACAACAACACAAAGACTAACATAACTCCAATGCACAAAAATGGTACAACAACACATGACAGTAACTCTACTTTCAGAGGAACACAAATGTTCAAGGGAAATAAGAAACAAGGGAATATTAGGTTGTTGTAGGAGGAGTGTCATCGCATAGGTTGCCTTGGGCTACCCTAGCGTAATCTTCCTAGGCTACCGGACTACTTGGCCACCTCTACTAGCCGCTGGACCCCCATGGACACTATGTGGGATCAACATACCTCTTAGTCGATCCAGGCAGTTGACCCTGCCATTCTAGGTCTTCCCATCTCACCTCAAGCCTAAACAAACACTTGAGCCATGAGAGAGACACCCATTATCTTTATTCAATGTGAGAACTACCAAAACCCCCTAATTAATTAATTAGATTATCACTTGATTAAACTCTCAATGAGTTACCCTGGACCTACCACTTTGGGCGTCGAACCCCCATTGAAAGCCACTCCCCTACCAACAACTAGGAGACCCAAATGAAATCCATAAGAACAAAGCCAACATGTTCATTCACAAAATCTTATTAACATAAATGATGTGGCGAGGCATAACCCTTCTCACTCACAAGATTCCAAGGTCACATAGGTGAACATACTATGCAAGGTTAACGAACATCACATACACATCAATGCAAAACCAACCATTACCAAAGCTCATTATAACTCCAACAAGAAAAGAATTCCCTTAAGCCTCTAGAAGAATTCCCTTAAGCCTTTGGAAGACTTCTACAATTCACTTCTCGAGAAGACTTAACCATTTGATCGAAACTCACAAATCAATACTTAATTGATAATCTTTCTCTAATCTCATACAAGCATAACAAGACAATAATACAATATGAACTCTAACACATGGGTATGCATGTAATCATTTCATGTTAACTAATTTAATCATCTGATTTTAAGATAAGCTTTTCCGTAATTACCATCTTTCAGTTATAAGAATACAAAATATCCAACTTCCATATGACATAATTCTTTGTTTCAACTATATAATTTCAACACTTAAAGCAACATGGTACTTTTGTAATAAACATAATGAATACATGAATACATATATAAATTTATATCTTAGCATATGCATATTGTACATATACATCAACCTAGTAGCTCTATTTATAATATATAAATATGTATATTTATATACTAATATAATCTTAAATAAGGATTTGATTTAAATATCAGATTCAGAATTTTACTTCATAGACATCATAGACATCGTTGTTTCTTTTTTATTTATATATATATATATATATATATATATATGAATGATATGTTCCAAATTCGCATGAAACAAATATGAAATCCAACTGAATTCAATTATCAAATGGCAACTAAGCGATAGGGAATTTATCTCAAGTTACTAGCAACCATGACTCCCAGATTGAATGCATTCATTACACATATAACAATCTATATATATAGCGGACACTGAAAGTTCTTCCAACTTGCATGACATTAGTTAGGGAAATAGAGTATTAAAGAATAAGTTAAATCATAATCAAAGAAAAATATGATACCCCCATTTGGCCGCGGTTGACAACTCAACTAACAAACTATTCATGACCGTTACTCTCTAATCAATGGTTTCTTTCCTGAGTCTGAACATCAGTACATTCGATTTGAAACATGTTATAGACAGTTCATCTAGTGCTTCAACTGACTGGAGGTTACTAACATTTGACATGCCTTCACATGCAGAGATTAAACAATATTACTATGCCCGCGACTAAGGTAGAGAGAATGTTGTCGAATATAAGGTGACGGTGAAAACCTGAGAGAACAACAGTTCAAATAAAGTAGTCCCAAGTTCATAAACTCAACCAGAGATACCAAATTGCCATGGCGCCAATCTAAAGAAGGTTAAAAGATCCCATACAAGCCGATTTCAGTGCAGTATATGCATGGTGTGAAATATAGATAAAAGACAAGGGTGGCGGCCACTGAGACGGTTTCCTACAAATCTCATGATTCAGGATGATAAGATTAATGGTGTTGTTCTGGTACCCACATAAGGAATCATGGTTCCATTTCATATAGCCACCTTAAGAGTGTTACAAGCTAACAAGATGGAGGGAATTCTTATGTAAGGATAACTTTCGATTCGATGCTCCAGGTCGCGACTTAAAGCCATCTACAAGCCAACATTGAGATTTCCTAGCGGTATTTTGTTAAGGAAATCCCTTTAGATCCATGGATTCGAGCAAATCAACCATGTGGTGCAAATGATTAAATCCTACAGACGATTTGTAGCAGTGAAAGAGTCTGAAAAGGCAGAAAGAGCTACACTGCAGACGCAGGAGAGACTTCAGCTTTCAAGACATGTTGATTCAGTAAGAAAGTGATGCCAATTGTATGCCGCTATTTTTATTCAAGGAAATCTTAGCTTTCTTGAGAACCAGATATACATATGTTTTCAACCTAACAAATCTCCTATAGTTTCCTAAGGCGACTGAAAGTTTCAACATTGTTCCACAACACAAAATATATGTATATTAATAGAACTATTGAACCTAAAGAATAGAGATAGGAGTGGTTTAAATATAAGAACATAATATCCTATGAGGCATAGCAATAGGTAAACACATATATTCACTACGGACCTAGAAATTGCAAAAGAAAATACAATGACTCATTTTACAAATGTTTATCAAGAGATGTTTTGATTTCCTTACAACATTTCATTCTTACCTCAAACAACTAGAGATAAAAATTTAAAAGAATGAACCTAATTTATACAAATAGCACAACTGGAGATTGATGCCAAAATCACGCTCCTCAAATAGCTTCTTCAAGATTCAACACACTGCATTAATCTTTCTCCCCCATTTCCAAAGCTTTCAAATCCTCCCAGAAAAGATTTCCAATTTCCAAGAAAAGTTTATTCCAAAACTCATAAAGAATGTTCACGGCAAGAACTTCCAGAATCAGTTTTTCCCTCAAGAGAAATAGTCCTATTGCCCCTCTTCAGTTAACTCTAACTGATTTAATTACTCTTCCCCCCATCCATTCCAACATACAACTTCCATTTTTAGCATTCATTTGTTTTAATCCTCCGACAAATGCTAACTACCCCTCTTTTTAAAATATCTTTATTTTAGTTATACTTATTAAATCCCCTTTAGGATATTTAATTTATTAATCCTAACTTACCTTTTAACTCTATTGCACCACAACATAATTAATACATCTATTTTAATATTTCTTTGTTAATTCATAATTTAATTTATTTAAACTGATTAAAATATTAGTAATTATTTATTTATCAAATTACAAATATATTAAAATATTTAATTAAATACCAAATATCCATCAACCTTAGTAACCTTTTATTTAATATAAAATCAATCACGTTGATAACTCGAATAACCAGAATACCCAACTATACCAAACCACACATGAAATGAAAGACAAATAACAACAACAACGACAACTGAGGAAAAGTGCGGAAGGCCACTACACAATCTACCTGTTGTAACTCAATAGCAATTCGTGGATGACATGATGTTGTTTGGGGTTGCCAAAAGAAGGGAATCCTTATGCTTTAAAAATATTCTTGACCAGTATTCCAAGGCCTCAGGACAAGAGGTTAGTGAAACAAAATAAAAAAAATCTTCTTCAATATCCAAGCAAGGAGATAACAAGAAATAGGTAAGATTTTGAAGTTTAGGAAATGTAATTTACCTAGCACCTATGTTGGTCTACTTTTGGCCAAAGGGCTAAGAAATGATAAATTGTTAGAACCATTGGAAAGAAAAATTAAACAAAATATTGAATCATGGAAAGGCATGTGGCTCTCCTGGGTGGGAAAAATTACAATGTTGAAGGAAGATATTTTTGCAATACCAATTTACATTATTTATTTTCTATCTCTCCCAACCAAGTCATATTAGCCTTTGAATCATAAATTTATAAAGTTCTTTTGGAAAGGTACCTTGGAAGAAAAAAAAGTAACATCAATAGCTTGGGATAAGGTGTGTAAATCCAAAGAAAAAGGGAGGACAAGAATCAGGGATCTACTAAAATTTAGCAAAGATCCAGGTGCTAAATTAATTTAAAGAATGTATAGGGAGAATTCATGAAAATCGGAAATAATTCTCTAAAATAAATATCTCCCAAATGAGGATGATAAAATTATTCCAATTGCAAAAAGTCTACCAAAAGCATCATGCATTTGAAACTTTATGAGGGAGTGCATATCTATAATAATAAAATTCATCTCCTGGGACATCATGGATGGCCACAATACCTTGTTCTGGGAAGAATCCTAGGGAGGCCTCCTAAGCTTATCAAATTCATTAAACGTATAACATTCCAAAAGAATTTTATCTTAGCTATGGGGGAAAAAGGTGAGAGATTACCTAGGGGAAAGGATGGTTGATGACATCCTAGGATGGAATTGGAAAGATTTTAGGTGTCTAACTTTACCCAACAATGGAGTAGAGCAATTGGATAAAGCCTTGAAATGTAGAATCATCAACATTAGTGAAGGGAAGGATAATATTGTTTGGTTGGGCTCAAACATAGGGAAATATAATGCTAAATATGACTTCAAAATTCTAGGAAAATAAGAGGAAGAAACCATAATTCTTTGGAATCTATGTTGGAGTGGGAAATGTCTCCTTAAGGTTGGATTATTCATGTGGGTTTCTCTTCAATATAGGATTCTAACAACAACAAAAATTGCAAATATGGGCTATCAGGGTCCATCAAGATTCATTTTATCCAAGTGCATAGAGGAGAGTGTAAATCATCTATTAGTTGAATGCCCCTTCACACAGGCATGTTGGAAATGGCTATGTGCCAAATTGGGGTTACATAGTGCACTACCAAATGATATAATGATTCATTTTAAATCTTGGCCAATTTTGAGGAAAAAATCCATGTTCTCATTCCTATGGGTATCGAGTCCATCGGTGCTAATATGGGAAGTTTGGAAGGAACATAATAGAAGGATTTTTTGAGACTTAGAGATGTGTTGGCCTGCTTTCATTTGCAGATTGGAAGTGGCCATTATGGAGGTGATCAACAATAAAGTGGCAGGTTTGAACCTTGAGAAGACAACCTTCATATATCGGGATGGCATGATGCAAAAATATTGGTACAGACTCCGCATCCCAATTTTTGGTAACATAGAAAAGGAAAAAGTGCATATCCAAAGAGCTCAAATTCAATGGAAGCTCCCCAATAGAACTGGTTCAAAATAAATTTTGATGGGGCATGTAGAGGGAACCCTGACCATCTAGGGTTGGTTGTCTTGTAAGAGACTAGGAGGGGAAGATAATTGGGGAGCAAACATTGCCACTTATAGAGGGTACTAACAATATAGTGGAATTCTAGGCTATAGTCATTGGCCTCCATCTTTGCCAACAACTAAAAATTCGAAACATGGAGATCGAAGGTGATTCCACCCTTTTTATTAATACCCTAAGATCTAGGAAGTTAGAAAATTGGATGCTCAACATCCTACTAGAAAAGACAATTTCAATAATATGAACTTTCAATGAATATTGTTTCCAGCATGTCTATCATGAAGGTAACTCAGTGGCCAATAAACTAGCAAACATGTGTACGAATGGGGAGCTATAAAAATTCATCATTGATAGTTAGTTACTCTCTTATTTGTTTCAAAAAACACAAATCATGCTCAAGAAGGCATGGTGGCTAGTTATCCATTCATCCAAAATATTTTAGAAATATTTATTTCATAAGAATGAACCTCACATATGTAGAAATAATTTTGTGAAGGATTATAGGCACAAGGGAAATATAATCTTATAGAGGTATTAAGAGGAGTCAATTTGGATTATGGTTGAACTGGATATACTCTAGACAAAAGGTGGGGAATATGTATTTCCACATTGATGGTGTGGAAAGTTGTCATTGGTGAAGGGTTTGTTATATCATAAGCATCAATAGATCATGATTTGACATATCAATACACAATTTGCATCTTGGAAATTATATTTTTCCATGAGGGTTTTAATTATTTGATTTTGATATGATATCAACACGTATTATACTTGGCCATCACCACGATCATCCCCTTCATATAGGCTCCTTAAATTATCACATTTTTGGATGGGATGCATGGTAATCATTAAAGAAGCTAGTAAAGGTGCTTAAATGCCAATGCACAATGTGATAATTAATACTTGGTAGTGGTTGCAATATACAAAGGATTATTTTACATGTGTGAAGGTTGAGTCCATTCCCAATAATTGATAGAAACAAGGTTAATTGCATGGTCGAGATCAATAAGTACATTTGATTAAGTTGGATTCTTTCATTTCCTTCAAACGTCATATATGCCCTATCTTTTAATGATGGAGAGGTCAAAATTTGTTGTGTATATATCTACTGAATGCATTACCTAGAGTGGGATGGATTCTCCAATACTCTTAGTGAGTAATGTGCATAAAATGACATTTATTGTAAACATGTTTGAGCTTAGGCTCAAGCAAATTCTACTAGAAAATGACTTCCTCTTTATTGGAGCTATGAAGCTGATTCTAGGTAGGGTGTTCTTGGAGAATTGTGAGCATAATTATTGAGTTGATATTGATATCTCTTCCAGGTTCATTGCTTCGCTCTTGGACTTGGGTATTTTGAAATTTGATGTGGAAGTGATGACTTGAAAGATGTTTAAGATTGACTTGTTGGGTGGACTTGATGAGGTTCTTGTTGCAACAATAGTGGGTGCTAGTGTGCCTTTTGTCCCCATGATTTGGAATTGTTGGACATCCTTGGGGAAGTAGTAAAATACTACCCATTTCTTTTGGACATTGGTGGTGTAAATTTTCTTTGGTATTGTGAAAGGGTGGCTGTAAGAGAAAATTTCTTGAAGAAACTGTTTCATTTGGTTCCTATGTAGGATTTTGAGTGGGTGAGTGAATTCATAAACTATGTGCAAGAAGTTGGATATTTTTTAAGTTGTTTGTTTTTTGGTATTTACACAACCATTTTGCAATTTCTACAAGGTCTAGGGTAGGTTTGTTTTAATTCTCAATGTTTTGAAGGTCTACGTAAATAGTATATAGTTATATGGTGTATATTTTCCCTACACGACCATTTATGTAAGAATATGTAATGACGATTTGTATGTAAAGGTTAATAATGTAACACCCAACCAAAGAAACCCAAAGGACAACACACCTATACTACAATAATGACACATTTTATTTTATTTTAAATGCAATAACTATAAATGTACATCACAACTAAACTTAGCATACAAGCTAAACAATGTCCTCCAAGGTTCAATGACTGCATTACGAACAAACCTACTTAACAAGATCTAAACATACATCTTGGGTAACTAACTACAAGAGTTCATTTTAAATCCATTGTATTAAATGAATGAACAACATACTTTCCATACATAACATCATATACATAATCAATAATGATCATACAATAAGAACCAATGAGTACATATACATTTTCCAATACACAGAAGTACATCATTACATTGTCACAAGCTTACATCATTGCTTCCCTGAATACAATGAGAAGATTACATTAATTTTACATTACGTGATACAAATGAGATATAAGTAAATACATAACATAAAAAATTATCTCTCGAACTGGTACAAGATCTAGAATCTACCATAGAAGGTACATCCTCCACGCACATGAACAACATCTGGGAAACCCAATGGAGGAAAAAGCATAATCCACCTGACCATGTGGAACCCTAAGGTCCACCCCTCGTGCTAGGGGATAAAAATAAGGTCCCACTACATCAAGCAATCAAGAAGATAGTAACACAACACAAAAGGGATAACAAGACTCTTACATAAAAAATACAACAGGAACACCACATGACAAAGACATTGCTTCTAGAGGCACGCAAACAACTAAGGGGAACACAAAACTAAGGAATAATAGACTGCAATAGGGAGGAGTGTCATCACATAGCTTACTATTAGTTACCCTAGCAAACCTTCCTAGGATACCGACCCCCATCCTAGGTTACCCTGACAGCCTCTACCTGTAACACCCGTCGTGCAAACCCCAAAGGACAAAACAATGCACAATTTTTTTTTAATTTTATTTTTTATAAAAAAAACCATAAATTAATATAAATATAAATATATATAAATATATATATATATTAATATATATATATTAATATATATATTAATATAAATATAAATACATATATATTTATATTATATAAAAATGAAATTAAACCCACACTACCGTACATGGACTGCGCACAATAGTCTGTATGGACTGTTGTGGGCAGCCTGCACTGCCCCCTAGGAAAAGGGAGGGTATGGCCTAGCCGTCCCCCCCTTACCCCCAATTAAAATTATTATTTCCTTCACATTAAAAAATGCCGACAACAACAACAGTTCGGCCTAGAAATTAAATTTTGAACTCAGTTTTATTTAAAAATATATATATATATATACACTTCTGTAAGGATTTGTGTGTATATATATATCTATACATATATATATATATATATATATATATATATATCAAGAACATCTTCTGGAAGAAAACTGATAAATATGTTCAACTATATATATATTATATATATACCCCAAAGGCTTATATATGTATATATATATGAGTATATATTCAAAAACTCATTTGTCTCAGAGGGGAAATAAATTTTCATATCAAATCATAGAAATACTGGACATTTTAAAAACCCAAGTAAATTTATTTCATTTGTTTGCTACCTAGAAGATTTCTAATACCCCATAAGATTTCTTTTCTTTTACAGAATAACATTATTTATTTTTACTGATTCAAAGAAACCAAAAGAAGAGAATGGAACCTGGAGTCCTACGTTTACTGAAGAATTGCTGAAGCTTTTCTTGATTCCAACGAGCCTTTTCGAAGAGCTCCCCTTTCTTCCTTCAGAACTTCTCCTCCAGATTTCCTTGCTAAATTCTTTAATCTAAAATTTTAATCCAGAACAACCTCTCTTCCAGAACAATGAAAACTAAATAAATTCTATAGAGAAAACAAGAGAGGATCCAATTTTTCCAGAACTCATATTTTTTTTGAAACTTCTGTCAATTTTCCCATGAATGAAACTCTCTCAATATTTCTATTAAATAAAAGATATCTTCTTCTTTTTTGAAAACTCCAAAAATCAAAATTAAAAGAAATTTTCTAATTCATCATCAACTTTTCAGCCAAAATCAGAACATTCATTGGTCCTTTTCTTCTTTTCTTTCTTTTCTTGATTTTTTTCTATTTAACAACACTTTTTGTTTTAATTTTGATTTTGCAAACTATACTTGCAATTCACACAATTTTAACTTATTTAATTATTTTATTTCATTAATTATCCTCCACATGCTATTTTAATTAATTTATCTAAACACCAATTTTAAATAATTTAATTTACACTTTTCAAAAAATTACATGGCTTTTTAATATAAGACTTTTATATTTTAATGTAAACTATTCCAATACTCTTATCAACATTTATTAACATCATTTAATTATTTAAATTACATCATACTATACACCAACGCAAAAATAAATATCAAAACTACACTCGCACAAAACAACAATTATAAAATGCAAAAATGACAAAGGTCAAAGACGTACAATACCACTAAACGTAAAATAGGTTGGAAAACTTGGGACGGGGTGACTTCCTTGTCATCTCTATTTCAACATCATGCCTGTTGGGTTAATTTGATGCTCGCCCTATCATGCCGTAGCAGGTGGAATCGAGACTTTGTTCTTGCAATTCCTGCATACAAACAAGGTTGTGTACAACATGAATATATATAATAAAAAACATCACATCGTGAGAAGGAATTGCAGCGTAGCAGGGCACTCACAAACGAGTGGTGCTACACTATCCCCTCACCAAATCTATAATTACAATTACAACATTAAGTATAAAATAACATTGCTAAACTAACTGATCACATCATATCATCATAAAATGATTACTAATCCACTGCATCACAATGTACTACTGAAATAAAATTAAACATCACCAAACCAAATGTAACCATATTGTCATATCATAATATCCATGTCATCAAATGAAGTAGCATAATAATCAAACAGTCTAAACTATCTAATCCACCAATCCATACAATAAACAGTAACTATCAAAGTCTCAAAGTATCAAGCAAAACCATAGAAAAATAATAAGTCCAAACAGCAACATGAGGGGTGTTACATCCTCCCCCCATGAATTTGGCTTACTCCTAGAAGCTAGTAAACAGGTAAGAATAGGATTCCCTGATATGGGAGGCATCCTCCCATGTTGCTGAAGTCTCATCATTGGGGTCCTATTGTACCCGCACCTGCTCAATATCCCTACCTTTGAGGGCAAGTCTCCTGTGCTGCAACATGACCACGGGCTCGAGAGCTAGCTGTCCATCCTTGACTTGTAGAGAAATCCAATCAAGTACATAAGTAACATTAGGAAAATATGGTCTAAGGACTGAAACATGAAAAACATCGTGAATCCATGACAGACTGGGTGGCAAGGCTAGGTGGTAGGCAACATGACCAATTCTTTCTAACACCTCAAACGACCCAACAAAGTGGGGCACAATCTTAGAACCCTTTCCATAACAAATAGGGCTCTTCCATGGACGAACTCGAAGAAACATTCGATCTCCAACTGTAAACTGTCGATCAACTCTGTGTGCATCAACATACTTTTTCTACTTGTCTTGAGCTAGTACAAGATGCTCTCAAATGCGAGCTAGCTACTGCTCCATATCTCGAAGAATTTCAGGTCCAAGAAGAACCTTGTCCTCTAATCAATCCCAACTCAAAGGGGTACAACAAGGACGTCCATACAAAGCCTGGAATGGAGCCATGTCAATTGAACTATGATAACCATTGTTATAGGAAAACTCGACCAATTGCAGATAATCTTCCCAATGTGATTGTTGGTCCATGAAATACATGCAGAGCATATCCTCAAGCACCTGATTGACTCTCTTAATTTGACCATCTTTCTTAGGATGGTAGGTAGTACTAAAGTTCAATTTAGTCCCTAAGGACCGCTGCAAAGATGTCCATAACGCGGATGTGAATACTGAATCTCTGTTAGAAATGAATCTTCGCGGTATCCCATGAAATCGAACAATGTCTTCCATGAACACCTTGGCCACCACAAAAGTAGTATAGGAAGATCAGATAGGGGAGAAATGGGCTACCTTGGTGAGCCTGTCAACATTGACAATGAAAGCATCATTCCGCTTGGAAGACATAGGCAAGCCGACAATGAAATCCATAGAGATAATGTCCCACTTCCATTCTAGAACAAGATGAGGTTGCAACAACCCTGCCAGATGATGATTCTCATCCTTAACCCTCTGACATTCAAGAAATCTAGCCATGAAATCAGCAATATCAGGCTTCAATCCTACCCAAAAGTATAGTGAGTGTAGATTTGCATACATTTTCTTAACTCCAGGGTGCGCCGAATAAGGTGCCCAATGGGCCTCAGTCAAGATTAGGGTGCGAAGACCCTTTACAGGAGGTACATACATTCAGCCTGCATAATGCAAAACACCATTAGAATCCAACGAATATCCAACAAAATTTTCCTTCTAGAGTTCTACTCGACTCTATTTCAGACTTCACCTCTTGATACCATTTGTCCGAAGGAAAAGCTGCGATGATCTAACTCGTCAAATCAACCTCGAGAGCCACTACAAAAATTTCATGCCAGTGTCGACTCAAAGCATTTGCCACCACATTCTCTTTGCCCTGGATATACTTCACTTCAAAATCATATTTGCACAAGAATTCCATCCACCTTCTCTATCTTGCATTTAGGTTCGGCTGCATGAAGATGTATTGCAGACTACGATGATCAGTATGCAACTATAACCGATTCCCTGAAAGGAAGTGTCACCATCTCACTAGAGCATGCACAATTGTAGCCAACTCAAGATCATGTGTGGGGTCATTTAGTTCATGATCCTTAAGTTTCCTTGATTCATATGCAATCACTCACCCTTCTTGCATCAAAACGACCCCTAAGCCTTCGAAAGAAGCATCCGTACAAACTACAAAATCTCCTGTTAGATCCGGTACTGCTAAGATTGGTGCACTAGTCAGCTTTTCCTTAAGATTTTGGAATGCTAACTAACATTGATCGCACCAAAGAAATTTATTTCCCTTCCTCTGGAGAGAGGTGATAGGATCTGCCATCCTTGAAAAGACTTGGACGAACCGCCGATAATAGCTTGTTAGTCCCATGAAACTAGAAATTTCTGAGACATTTGTGGGTGCGGGCCAATCCACAATGGCTTGAATCTTTGTAGGATCAACTGAAATTCCCTCACCTAAAATCAAATGGCCCAAATATTGAACTTCAGTCTTATAGAAGTCACACTTTTCTAGGTTGGCAAACAACTGATTGTCCCTTAAGCATTGCAACACTTGTTTTAGATGTTCCTCATTTTCTTCCATAGACCTGGAATAAATCAGAATGTCTTTGAGAAACACAAGGATGAATCTATCACAGTACATTTAAAACACTCCATTCATTAAGCTCATGAAGACTGAAGGTGCATTTGTTAACCTAAACGACATCACAGTGAACTCGTAATGTCCGTATCGAGTGTGAAATGTTGTTTTATGAATATCTGCATCCGAAATCCGCAACTGATGATATCCTGATTTGAGATCAATCTTAGAAAATACCTTCCCCCCTTTTATCTAATCGAAAAGATTGTCAATTCTGGGTAAGGGATATTGGTTCTTCACCGTTACTTTGTTCAACTGTCTGTAATCAATACATAAACGGAGAGAACCATCCTTCTTTTTTACGAATATCATAGGTGCTCCCCAAGGGGAAACACTCAGGTGGATAAACCCCTTAGCCAACAACTCCTCCAATTGCAGACCAAGTTCTTGAAGTTCCTGCGTTGTCATCCGATATGGAGCTCGAGATATCAGCTCAACTCCAGGTACCAGATCAATCTTGAAATCTATATCCCATTTTGGTGGCATACCAGGTATCTCACCTAGAAAAACATATGAAAACTCCGCAAGGAGAGGGTAATCATCCAATGACACCCCTCGACTATCCTTTGACTCAAGGTCACTCACTAACACGGAAAAAAGCTGACAACCCTGTCAGAAAAACCTTTTTAGCTGCATGGTAGAGATCATTCGCAATGAAATGGGCTTTTGAATACCCATGATCTCCACCTCCTTTCCAGAATCATCAATGCACTGCACAGCTTTACGCCGACAGTCTATCATAGCATGGTGTGCACTCAACCAATCCATACCCAAGATAACATCATATGAGCCAAGTGGTAGGATTTGGAGGTCCACTTTACTTGTCAAAGCCCCTATACTCATAGTACAACCCTGCACAAGCTTCTCTACAACAACCTTTGACCTTGAGGCCAATTCAACCTGCCATTTTATGCCTTGACTAGTTGCCACCAGTCTACAACATTCAACGACTGAAGGAAATATAAAAGAATCAGATGCACCAGAATCAAATAGTATAGAAATGCTAGTGTTATGCAACACACCTGATGTCTCAATGACGGTGCTCTAGTGGTCTTCGTGTCGATTATCCACTATCGCAAAGACACAATGAGCTCTCCCTATGTTTCCTAGTATCGACTCTGACCCATCTAGTCTCTAATTAAATCTTGAGACTCTCTTTTGTGGACACAATCTAGTGATATGCCCTTGCTTCCCACATGAGTAGCAACTAGTACCTCTGCCAAATCCTCTACCCCTTGATGGAGCATTTGATTGCTGAAAGCTTCCTTGACTCAGTGCTAACTGAAAACTAGGTGCAGGCTGCTCAAAATGCTCCTGTCGAGCTCGGTTCCGGTTCTGATCCCTACGAAACTGAGAATTGCCACCTTGTTGCGAATGAGAGTTTTTATACTTCAGCTGCGACTGTTGCTGTTGACCCCCTTTAGAGGGTGCATACATATTCCTAGAAGATCCTGCAACCTATGCCTGACCTCCGTGAGTGCTAAAACCAGGTGTAGGGACACTGCCAATCTGCACTCCAATGTGACCACCCAATGCCATGGCCAAATTCTCCTCTACCAAACGAGCCTTTTCAACTGCAATTTCCATTGTCTTCGGTTTGAAGACTTGCATGCCACCACTAATTTGGGCATTTAAGCCTTGAAAAAAATGTTGCACTAACATCCCTTCATCATGGTCAATCCCTACATGTACTGCTTCAATTCATAGAATCGCTGCTCATACTGTTCCACATACATCGACATTTGCTTAAGTTCATGAACTCATTTTCCCTGCATTGCCTCCAATGATCTGAAAGAAAGCGAGCCCTGAACCTATCTAGAAATAACTCCCATGTGACCATGCTGATATCCAGATGTAATTTTTTCTCTTCTAGCCGCCACCAATTGGATGCGAAGCCTCACAGATACATGACTATGCACCGAGCTTTGGTATTGCTACCATAGGGGTGCATCGTGAAGCATCGATCCAAATCAATTAACCATGTTTCCACTTCCAAACCTCCTCCAGAACTATCGAATGTAGGCAGGTGTGCTCTCATCAAATCTCTCATATGACCAGCTATCATTGCATCCTGATCTGCCATTATTTCCCTTTCTCTCTCAACCCGCTGCTCTTCCTCTAGCCTGGGTCCCAACCGATCAAGAATCTCTCCCAGAATGTCTTGCAACTATCCATCTAAACTAGGCTATTCTGGGTTCTGTCCACCAACTGATGGATTGCTTTGAAGACTTTGTCATTCCTCATGCTCTGAACCATGGGAACTAGGAGCTGAAGGACTTTTCCAGTTTTGTCTACGACCAGCACCACGACTTCTTCCTTAGCCACGTCCTCTACCTTGAGGCATATTTCTGTGCAACAAGATAAAGGTACAAGTGAGCTCAAGAGTCAAACGCAAAGGTTGCCTAATGGACAAAACTACCCAGAGACCCCAGCATTTGCAAACCTTGTCTCTGATACCAAGTTGTAACGCACGTCGTGCAAACCCCAAAGGACAAAACAATGCACACATTTTTTTATTTTTTTAATAAAAAAAACCATAAATTAATATAAATATAAATATAAATATATTTATATTAACACATCAATATAAATATAAATATATATATATTTATATATATATATATATTAATATAAATATATAAATTAATATATATATATATATTAATATAAATATAAATACATATATATTTATATTATATAAAAATGAAATTAAACCCACACTGTCGTACGTGGATTACGTCCCTACTGCATAGTTGTATGACCCAGCATCCCCCCCTTACCCCCAATTAAAATATTATTTCCTTCACATTAAAAAATGCCGAAAAAAACACAATAGTTCGATTCGAATTGAAACAGTTTTATTAAAATAAAACTGATTTCAAATTTAATTTTGGACCAAATGCTTCTGGCATTTTTAATGTGAAGGAAATAATAATTAATGAAGACGCACACCCTCCCTTCGGAAACCACAATAGTCCATACATTGTTAGTGTATGTCAAGACAAGATTAGCAGCCAAACGATGATGCTGGTTTAATTTCGTTTTATATAATATAAATATATATGTATTATATTTATATTAATATATATATAATATATATATATATATATATATATATATATATATTTATATGTATATTAATATGTGTTAATATAAATATATTTATATTAATTATGGTTTTTTGAAAAAAAAGAAAGAAAATAAACAAAACGTTTCTTTTTACATATTGTTTTTTTTAATATATATATATATATACACACTGAGTTCTCTTATGACTATGAAATTAGGAATATGATTGAAATTTTATTTATGGAAATTAGTTGAATGGTTTTCATAACAAAATTATTATCAAAATGTTATCTTCAAAATTATTTCATTGAATTGGGAAATAAATCTTATTGGATAATTGCGAATGAAATAAATCAAATTGTGGATATTGTTATATTACTTACATTATAGAATCTTGTTAGATTGAGTTGGTTATTTTTCTGTATTGTATGTTATCATTTTGACTTGTCCGATGTGGGAACCCAGTTTGGTTTAGAAACCCGTTTATGGATGTTGTGAACCTTAGGCTTCCAGAGGCTTGATTTTATTGTTGGTCGATATTCCTCATTTTATGTGCTATTGACGTAGCAAGTTATTCGTATTCTTATTTTGAAAGGGTTGTACAAGATTTTGTTGAGACTCTTTTTATGTACTTTTAGCGAGATGGGTAATGCCTCGCATGTCATCTATTGAGACTGAATACCTTGTTCTTTATGGTACAACCCTTTCTTTTGATTATGTTTGGGGGGCTACAGGGAGAGTGGCTCTTCGTGGGGGCTGACTCCTCAAATAGGAGGAAGGGCTCAAGATAACCCACGTAAGAGTTAGATTAACAAGTGATAACCTAATAATAGAACTTAGGGGGTTGGGTAGTAACAACATATAAGATAATCTTGGATACCTCATTTATCCATTAGGGCTATTACAGACTAATGGTAGACTGAGAAGGTCGTGGTTGGAAAAGTCGTTACCTTGTCCTCGAGAGAGGTTAACGGCTCTGCATGAGTCACCCTATGGGGCCGGCGCCTCAAGTAGGAGGAAGGGCCAGGATAACCATAGATGGAGGCCGACGCCTCATGTTGGAGGAAGGGCCAGGATAACCCATGTAGGCTATGCGATGACACTCTCCACTAGTGCCCTTATGCTTGTTTTCTTGGTTACCTCTGGAAGTGTGTTATGATTGTTGTTTTGGATTTACTTTGCAAGTGGTTATGGTTGTTTCCTTTGACTTATTTATGATGTGTTATATGGATTTACGTTTATTGTGATTGAATCTTGGTTGTTGTTATCTATGATCTATGTAATCCTTCGATGTTGTTGTTGGAGTTATTGTACTATGATTTTCTTATTGGAGTTAGTCTTATGGAATTCATGGTCGTGGTTACTTCCTTTTCACCTTTGAGCACGGGGGGTGGGTTTTTCTAAAACCCACATGGTTGGGTAGAACATGCTCTGCACCCGTTAGGTTCCCCATCAACATTCGTTCTTCACAGTATTCTTCATATGGAGCTTGTACCAGATATTCATCTTGTATAATTTCAGACATTCATTGTATTATGTATTTATCCCACATGTATGGGAGGTTTTATTGTATTTCATATATTGTGGACATGTAATGTATCAAAAGATGATGTATTGTAAATGCACCCTTGTAACAATTCATGATTTATGAGGCTTATTATGTATCACGTGATGTATCTATACTTATGCTTATGGATATATGTATGTTATCCTTTGTAAATGGTTATTGTAATGCTTATGATTGATGTAAGATTAGTTTAGTTATTTAGCCTTATGTTTATCTTTCGTTATGAGTTGTTTATGCGATGTGACCTCGCGTGCCCCAAAGGACTAGATGTTTATGATGTTATCGTGCAATGCAAATATCTTTTAATGTTTCATTATATGTTTACTTTGTATTATTAAACAAAAAAAATGTGTGCATTGTTTTGTCCTTTGGGGTTTGCATGATGGATGTTACATAAATTAATATAAATATAAATATAAATATATTTATATTAACACATATTAATATAATATATATATATTAATATATATATTCATATAAATATAAATACATACATATTTATATTATATAAAAACAAAATTAAACCAACACTGCCATACACAGACTGCGCACAATAGTCCCTATGACTGTTGTACGCAACAGTTCGTATGGATTGCTATGGGCAGCCTGAGCTGCCCACTGTGAAAGGGGAGGGTATGGCCCAGCCGTGCCCCCCTTACCCCCAATTAAAATTATTATTTCCTTCACATTAAAAAATGCTGATAGCAACAACAGTTTGGCCCAAAAATTAAATTTTGAACTCAGTTTTATTTAAAAATATAAAATATAAATATATATATATAAATACTTTTGTAAGGATGTGTATATATATACATATATTTATATATATACATATATATATATTTATTTATCAAGAACATCTTTTGGAAGAAAGCTGATAAATATATTCAACTGTATATATATATATATATCATATATATATACCCCAAAGGCTTATATATATGTATATATATATGAGTATATATTCAAAAACTCATTTGTCTTAGAGGGGAAACAATTTTTCCTATCAAATCATAGAAATATTGGACATTTTCAAAACCCAAGTAAATTTCTGACATTTTTTTGCTACCTAGAATATTTTTAAAACCCCATAAGATTTCTTTCCTTTTATAGAATAACATTATTTATTTTTATTGATTCAGAGAAACCAAAAGAAGAGAATGGAACTTGGAGTCCTACATTTGATGAAGAATTGCTGAAGCTTTTCCCGATTCCAACCAGCCTTTTCGAAGAGCTCCCCTTTCTTCCTTCAGAACTTCTCTATATTTCCTTGCTAAATTCTCTAATCTAAAATTTTAATCTAGAACAACCTCTCTTCTAGAACAATGAAAACTAAATAAATTCTACATAGAAAACAAGAGAGGATCCAATTTTTCCAGAACTCATATTTTTTTTGAAACTTCTGTCAATTTTCCCATGAATGAAACTCTATCAATTTTGCTATTAAATAAAATATATCTTCTTCTTTTTCGAAAACTCCAAAAATCAAAATTAAAACAAGTTTTCTAATTCATCGTCAGCTTTTCAACAAAAATCACAACATTCATTGGTCCTTTTCTTCTTTTCTTTATTTTCTTTATTTTTTTCTATTTAACAACACTTTTTGTTTTAATTTTGATTTTGCAAACTATACTTGCAATTCACACAATTTTAATTTATTTAATTATTTTATCTCATTAATTATCCTCCACATGCTATTTTAATTAATTTATCTAAACACCAATTTTAAATAATTTAATTTACACCTTTCAATAAATTACATGGCTTTTTAATATAAGACTTTTATATTTTAATGTAAACTATTCCAATAATCTTATCAACATTTATTAACATCATTTAATTATTTAAATTGCATCATACTATACACCAACATAAAAATAAATAGCAAAAGTACACTCGCACAAAACAACAATTATAAAATGCAAAAATGACAAAGGTCAAAGACACACAATACCACTAAACATAAAACCGGTTGAAAAACTTGGGACGGGGTGACTTCCTTGTCATCTTTGTTTCAACATCATTCCCATTGGGTTAATTTGATTCTCGCCCTGTCCTAGCGAAGCAGGTGGAATCGAGACTCTATTCCTACAATTCCTGCATACAAACAAGGTTGTGTACATGTATATATATATAATAAAAAATATCACATCATGAGAAGGAATTGTAGCATAGCAAGGCACTCACAAATGAGTGGTGCTACACTATCCCCTCACCAAAGCTATAATTACAATTACAACATCAAGTATAAATTAACATTGCTAAACTAACTGATCACATCATATCATAATAAAATGATTACTAATCCACTGCATCACAATGTACTACTAAAATAAAATTAAACATCACCAAACCAAATTTAACCATAATGTCATATCATAATATCCATGTCATCAAATGAAGTAGCATAATCATCAAACAGTCTAAATTATCCAATCCACCAATCCAACCAATAAACAGTAACTATCAAAGTCTCAAAGTATCAAGCGAAACCATAGAAAAATAATAAGTCCAAACAACAACATGAGGGGTATTACATCCTGCCCCCCATGAATTTGACTTACTCCTGGAAGCCATTAAATAGGTAAGGACATGATTACCTGATATGGGAGGCATCCTCCCATGTTGCTGAAGTCTCATCTTTGGGGTCCCATTGGACCCGCACCTGCTCAATATCCCTACCTCTGAGGGCGAGTCTCCTGTGTTGCAGCATGGCCATGGGCTCGAGAGCTAGCTGCCTATCCTTGACTTGTAGAGCATTCCAATCAATTACATGAGTAACATCAGGAAAATGTGGTCTAAGGGCTGAAACATGAAAAAAATCGTGAATCCACGACAGACTGGGTGGCAAGGCCAGGCGGTAGGCAACAAGACCAATTCTTTGTAACATCTCAAACAACCCAACAAAGCGGGGCACAAGCTTAGAACCCTTTCCATAATAGATAGGGATTTTCTGTGGAAAAACTCAAAGAAACATTTGATCTCCAACTGCAAACTGTTGATCAACTCTTTGTGCATCAACATATTTCTTCTGCCTGTCTTGATCTAGTATAAGATGCTCTCGGATGCGAGCTACCTGCTGCTCCATATCTCAAATCATTTCGGGTTCAAGAAGAACCTTGTCCTCTAATCGATCCCAACTCAAAGGGGCACAACAAGGACATCCATACAAAGCCTGGAATGAAGCCATGTCGATTGAACTATGATAACCATTGTTATAGGAAAACTCGACCAAGTGCAGATAATCTTTGCAACGTGATTGTTGGTCATGAGATACATGCGGAGCATATCCTCAAGCACCTGATTGACTCTCTCAGTCTGACCATCTTTCTTAGGATGGTAGGAAGAACTAAAGTTCAATTTATTCCCTAAGGACCGCTGTAAATATGTCCATAATGTGGATGTGAATACCGGATCTCTTTCAGAAATTATTCTTTACGGTATCCCATGCAGTCGAACAATGTTTTCCATGAATGCCCTGGCCACCACAAAATCAGTATATGAAGATCGGATACATGTTACATCTAAATATCAATGTCTCCTCGTATATAGGTGAGGAGAGTACATAAAAATTATAATACATGATACAATATATTTATGTTACAATACAATAACATGAATTATAATCCATAGGAACTGGAACTAGTGCAAAAGTCTTTAAATCCAAGAGAAGTCACTGCGAACATGAACAAAGTGAGGGAACCCAATGGAGTACAAGGCACATTCCACTCGACCATGTGGAACCCTAAGGTCCACCCCCCATGCTAGAAGATAGCAAAGGGTCCCACCATCACAATGATAAGAAGGTGACAACCAACAGACATAACAAGGCTATAAAGGATCCCAACATGAAAGTAAAACATAACACATCACAACAATGACATTGCTTCCAAAGGAACAAACATACATCAAATGGAAATACAAACTTGAACCGTAGATATTTTTGGTGCCTATGGATTTCTCTAGCTCTTCTAGGGTTTTTTACCTAAAAGGAGAGAGATAGGGTCCAAAAATGCTAAGGGGTTCATTCAAATTATGTTATGTGTGATGTTATTTAAGTTAAATGAAGTGAACTAAATGCAATTTAGTGATCTATATGACTGAATTTGAATGCAAAATTGAAGATTTAAATTATGCTGGAAACACAATGTGATATGCAAAACAATGAACTATGAATGAACAAATGCAGAACAAAAAGAAATGGGCTGAATCAGTGTGCACCTGAGCAAGATTTGAGGAATCTAGAATCTTTGGAATGTTTTCTAGAATCACAAAAAGTCAACAGTGGGACTCATTCGCCACCCATGGCGAATGAGTCCCGCCTAGGACTTGAAAATGGGTGTTGGGAATTATCTTGTATTTAATGTTGTTTTTCGGGTTTACATTCAAAATACACTTAATTAAAGCATATAAGGACATAAAGGGGTCAAATAAATCATAAGAAAGGTGTAAATAGTGAAGTTATGCCTAGAAAAGCATGAAATCTTGTTACAAGACTTTACAACACTTAAAAATAGGACTTGGTTAGTGATGAAAAGGTGATTTTTAGGTAAATTGTAATGAATAGAGTCTAGAAGAGTGTAGAAATGTCTTACAACACTTCACAACACCTTCACAAGATGTCATTATTTGAATTTTAGTACCTAAATATGCATGTTCAAGCCATGTTACAACATAAAATCAAAGCAAAATAGATCAAAAAATATGAAGCAAGACCTAAAAGGCCATGAAAATGACAAGGGGCCATTTTTCTATGGCACATTTAGCCCCCACTTTAGTGAGAGGATGAAACTACTTCAAACTCACACTAAAGTAGCCATGAACATTGAAAGGAGAGTTCAAATGTACTTACGTTAGCAAGATGAATGACAACGATCAAGAGGGATGATCAAGCCCCAGGATGAAGATCCCATGGAGAACTAAGCATAAGAACAAAGGAACACACAAGTGTTGAGAATCAGATGAATCTTCGATCATCAATCCAACTAGTTGTGGATTAGATCTAGGCTAAAAGAGAATGTCTACTCACTCTGGGGTGACATAACTCATAATGATCCACCAAGTGAGAAGGCCCAAATGTGCTCACTCTGGGGCCACGAAACTTTTGATCGTCTGCAGGGTGAGAAATCCCAAAAGGTAAGATACATACACTAGTTGGTATGCACTCACAAACACAAAGGTGGCTATGGGGAAAATTCATGCCGCTAGGTGGGCTTCCCACTCAACCATATCAAAGCTATATCTCTTGATAAATTTAACAAGGTGTCACAAGGAAAAAATAAATGTGCTCCATGAGACAAGCAAAGCTCAGTATACTTAGAACTCATGAGCAAAAAACAAGGTACCACAGGCATGCAGTTGCGTTATGCAAGGTGGAAAAAATGTAAAATTCAATGTAGAATGCAAGAGATGTTCAAAGGAGTCTTGTTAAGTTCATGCAAGGTTAGTCACTTAGGGAACATTGTGTCTAATTTCTCCAAGAGAGGACCAATCAAAGAATAGTATATTCACAACTTAAGGGATATAGTGCATCTCATCAAGCCACCAAGAGGAATGCAATATGCTAAGATAGATCACACTTATGAAGAACATCACACCCAACGTCATCCAAAAATTTACATATGCATCATATGAATGACAAGGCTACACTAGGAACCAAGAATGAAAATGAATTGTGATAATGTATGCCTCCCACTTTAAAGGAATTGCTACACATCATTCTGTGAGAAATTGCTTTAAAGTAGCAAAGGAAAGAAAATGCAAAAAGGAAAACAAGACATGAGATCCAACTTGGAAAGCCCTATGCCAAGTCATATGTTTAGAAGTTAGACTACATCGTGTCAATAAAAAGGAAAGATAAAATAAAAAGGAGTTGACCCCCAGAAAAGAAAGCACACCAAACACATAAGGGATCTATGGATTTGGGGTCAGTATGTTCATTGCTACAATGTTTTTAGGAAAGAGCTCGGAGCTGTCATCATTCCCCAAAGAATATAGAACTGGAAGAATGACACAAAAAGAGCGAAAATAAAAGAAAATGAAAGTTTATTTTGGGTCAACATGTAAGAGACATTGCGGTCTCAATGCCTTGCATCGTCCCTGAAAGGAAAATACAAGCAAAAAGAAAGAAAACAAAAGGGCGAAAGAAAATGAAAAATATTTTGGGTCAACATGAAGGAGACATTGCGGTCTCAATTCCTTGGATCATCCCCAAAAGGAGAACACAAAAAAAAGAGAGAAAAAGACAAGGACCTTATGGGTCAACATGGAAGATACATAGGGCATCTCTACGCTTTACGTCATCCCCCAAAGGAAAACACAAAACAAAAGCAAAAAAGAAAAAAGGACCTTTTGGGTCAACATGGAAGAGACATAGGGCATCTCTATGATTTGTGTCATCCCCAAAAGGAGAACACAAGACAAAGGCGAAAAAAAAAATGCATGATAAATAGAAGAAGAAAGGTAAAAATAGAAGAAGTGTACAAAGAGAAGGAAGGAAATATCAAATGCACGTTATAGTGGAACACGATACATACACGAAAGAAAAATGAAAAGGAACAAGTAATGAAAATGTAAGTCAACCATTAACTAAGTTATTGGTTTCTCAATCTTAAATGTTTAAGCGGAAAAGGAATAACATAGTTAAGAGACAAAGGAAAATGCATTAGAAGGATAAGGCTAACAACATCTTACCCCCCACAAAGTGTAAAGGAAAGAATGAGACGAGGTGGGTGATGGGAAAGGATCACGCAATAGGGACAATAGGGGATTCTACAACTATGGCATGATGAAGGGGGATTTGATTTTTTTAAGGTATGACGGGGAAACAATCGGTATTAGTGAAGTGATACTTATCTAGTATGTCCTTCAATGTTCGACATTCTTCGGTTGGATGACCAAGGATGCGATGATATTTGCAAAATGGTATGTTAGAATCTTTAGGGTGAATGACCAACTTGGTCATAGGTGGCAAAAGTATAAGACCTTTGTTTAAAAGTAGTTGAAGTCTCCTTTCACATTCAGGTGGGGGATGTGCAGGACACTTGAGCTTCTTTAATTTGTAAGGTCATTTTCATTTGCTAGATTCTCATTGTTCATGAATAGAAGGAGGAATATGACCCATAGGGATCCTAACATCCTTGTCATTAGAAGGGGATAATGGTTGCTCACGTGGAAGGAGACATTTGGTAAAGTCAGGAGGAGCATCCAAGATCACTGTACCAGCATCCCAAAGTCTCCTAGGTTGAAAAGGAAGTTTATCAGGATGAGAAGGATCTTGATATCCTAATCTAGTTATGTGTGCATCGGTTGACTGTTGTTCCAGAATTTGATGAATGTCATGTTCATGTTTTGTGTCACAACCTTGTTTACTGAGGATAGTGAGGCCTTTACCATATATTTCTACAAGGTTTATAGGAGTGTTTGTGACTTTGTGATCATAAAAGGGGTGTGAGTGTGTTTGTTTAGAGGAAATAGGTCCACTTGAGGGAGGAACATTAGGTCCTTCATTGATTTCATGATGTAAATATGCAAAGTGATTAGGAGGTGCAATAGTACAAAGATCTTGTGACTTCATGGAGGGATAAAAGGCTGCATTGGTTTCAAGGTTATCAAGGTAGTCATTGTATAACATGTTCATGCTAGCATCATCTTCTCCAATGATGTGTACTTCATGAGTAGGACAATCATGAGGTGCTGAAGGAGCATGTGGGAGTTCAAGGTCATTAGGGTCAAAGCCAAAGGCACAATTGGACATGTCTATCAATGATTTTAATGAATTCCAAAAATTATTGAAAGAAAATACCATGATGCAAGTAAACTAAGATGCAATAAATGATGGAAAACAAAGATTTTAGAAATTAAAACATAATGCAAGAACAAAAAAACTGTAATGCAAGAAATTGCTAGAAAGATGCTAGAAATGTTGTTTAAAAAGTGCAGAGAGACTGATTCGCCCAGGGTGGTGAATGAGTCCCGGTATGATATTTTTTATGTTTTTCAGAAATTTGAATGTGATTTTAATGCTCTACATAATTCTATTAAGGATACAAGATGCAATTTTTTAGTTTTTTCAATGATATGCAATGCAAAAATGAAACCTAAACAAAGCTTTCACTAATGCAATATGAAAAGTCCTAAAATGCAAAAAAAAAACAATATGCTAATTGAATGTTAATGCAAGTGTAATCTAGGCTGCAATATGAAAATGAAATCAGAAATGAAAAGTTTCCAAAATGCAGGTTCACCAAAATGAACTGTAGATTTTTGGTACCTATGGACTTCTCTAGCTCTTCTAGGGTTTTTCACCTAAAAGGACAGAGATAGGGCCCAAAAATGCTAAGGGTTTCATTCAAATTATGTTGTGTGATTTTATTTAAGTTAAATGAAGTGAAATAAATGCAATTTAGTGATCTATATGATTGAATTTGAATGCAAAACTAAAGATTTAAACTATGCTAAAAAACACAATGTGATATGCAAAATAATGAACTATGAATGAACAAATACAGGACAAAAAGAAATGAGATGAATCATTGTGCACTTGGGTAAGATTTGAGGAATCTGGAATCTTTGGAATGTTGTCTGGAATCACAACAAATCAATAGTGGGACTCATTTTCCACCTATGACGAATGGGTCCACCTAGGACCTAAAAATGGGCGTTAAGAATTATCTTGTATTTTATGTTGTGTATTGGGTTTACATTCAAAATAAACTTAATTAAAGCATATAAGGGAATAAAGGGGTCAAATAAAGCATAAAAGGGGTAAATAGTGAAGTTATGCCTAGAAAAATGTGAAATCTTGTTACAAGACTTTACAACACTTCAAAATAGGACTTGATTAGTGATGAAAAGGTGATTTTTAGGTAAATTATAGTGAATAGAGTCTAGAAGTGTAGAAATGTCTTACAACACTTCACAACACCTTCACAAGATGTCATTATTTGAATTTTATTACCTAAATATGTATGTTCAATCCATGTTACAACATAAAATTAGAGAAAAATGATCAAACAATATAAAGCAAGACCTAAAAGGCCATGAAAATGACAAAGGACCATTTTTTGATGACACAAAACCAAAAGAATGCTAGGTTGCAACAAGGGAGAATTTCATCGCATGGTTCTAGCATGGGTTGTCCTAACAATATTTCACTAGACGTTGGCCCCCATCTATGGTTGTCTTGACAGTCTCACATTAGACACCATCCCCATAGGGTGACACATGTGGGACCAATTTCCTTTCGTGAGGAAAAATAAATTGATCTTGCCAACCAGGCCTTCTCAACCCATCTTTAGTCTGAACAAGTGCTACAGGAATGGGTGAGGCATCCAATTATCTTGATTAGAGTGAAATTATACCCAATACCCTAGTTTATTAATTATGTTATCACTTATTTAAGGAACTCCCACATGGGTTTTCCTAGACGCCCCTTTGTGCACCAGCGCTCATTGAGAGCCACTCCCCCTTCTACAACTAGAGAACCCAACACAACTAGAAAGGCTAAGCCAACTCGCATGAATCACCAAAACACAAGAACATACACATAAGGCGAGGCATGAACCATCCCGCACAAAAAATCAACCATATAGGTAAGGAATCAGTGCATGGCTAAAATTCCCTTAATCAAACACTCCAAATGTCTCATCAACCAAGATTACATGGTCATCACATACACTTAGCCTATAATAGTTTTCCAAGCCATCTGTAAGATGATTAATATCTACCTTACACAAAGGACTCCCATAAAAGAAATTCACAACCATCACCCCAACTTATAAGAGGTTTTAAATAAAACATTAACTCTTAGTAAATTAAAGAGTCTACGAGCCATCCAAAGTAAATTACAAGAGGCTACCACTCCAAAGATTCATCAAATTTTTCATTCCACTAAAACATTTGCACAATGATGTAAATTAAGTTCATAAAAAAATCATCCTTCTTATCATCACCAATTTCCAATTTCATTATCAATAAAGTTTATCATTCTTGAAAAGGAAAAATATGTTTTCTAATATTTAAATATATAATTGACCCAACAATTTGGAATACAATTTCTAATCATATAACCACTCTACAAATATATATCCTGAATACAATTTCTAATCATATAACCACTCTACAAATCAATGAAAGCATCAATCAAGCAATTAACTCAAATGAACTAAATACCCAATAGTACTTGACTGTAAAGTGAAATAGAAGGAAAAATGACAACAACATCGACAAACCAACTCAAACTGACCACATAAATAGGGAACGACAAATGGACACTCATCCTTGTCAAGGATGATGGCTCAACATAAGGGACCCGACGATATCTCCAAATCAACAACCTCCATTGGGATTAAAGCACGCTCAAACCTAGAAATTCAGGTGGAGTTGATGCCTAGTACCTGCAACTTGTAGCAAACCACACAATTGGGCATGTACATAGACAAACAGTAAAACACATCATGAAGGGAAAATCACAACGTCATAGGGCACTCACAAACGACTAATGTGACCCTGTTCCCCTTCACCAAATACATCAACACACAATAATCAATTACTAATCAACATGATATGAATAATCATCAAATAAACACATGATACACAAAACAATATTAATCTGCATGAACCATTAAATCCATATACTAAACACAATATAAGCATAAAATATCAGTGATAAAGTATCATCAACTACATCATAACTATGAATCCATCATCAACCAAAGTATCATAATGTCCAAATACAACAAAGTAACTGTCAGAAACAAAAGTAAACTAAAGGGAACTACATTTCAAGAGGACAAGCCAGTTGATCTCGTCATTCCAGGCCTTCCCACTCATCTAAAGTCTAAACGAGCACTTGAGCCATGAGTGAGACTTCAATTCTCTTGATTAATGTGAAAACTACCCAACCCCCTAATTCATTTTTAGGTTATCATTGGATTAAAGAAACTCTCAATGACTTACCCTGGACACCACTTTGGGTGTCGACCCCCATTGAAAGCCACTCCCCCTACTAGCAACTAGAGACCCAACACGTTAATAGGGTAAAGCCATCTTGTACACCAAAATGAAGCCACAAAAATCACATATCCAGAGCATGGCATGAACCATCTAGCACACAAATCCCAACCATAATAACAAGTAAACAATTCAAGGCTAAAGACCCTCATGTACACAAATCAGGTATAAAATCAACCACTTTGAAAAGAACAACCATAAAATCCAACCAATAGAATACTCCCCTAAGCCTCTGTAAACAAACCTTGACAACTTACACATAAAATTCCATTTAAAACCAATAATCCAAACTCACTTAAAATTCCCATACATAATGCAAATTCAACTCGCAATAAATCAATAAACCAAATTATCAAAATATAATAACAAATCATTGTTTATGTAAATGTAAGAGAAAAATTATTTTAAAGGATCATCATATTTATGTGAATACTTTCCATCCACTTCTAAATACAACTTAAAAGGGAGATTTTAATATTATCGAATTAACTAAACAAACACTCTATTTGCGAATAGAAAAAACATATGCATTTCATAACACCCATACATACATACATATATATATATTTCAACAAACTGTTGTTTACAGCCAAACAAAGCAGATTTATATAAAGAAAATAACCATTTAAAATGATCCCCAACACACACACACAGATATATATATATATATATATATATATGTGTGTGTGTGTGTGTGTGTGTGTGTGTGTGTGTGTGTGTGTTCAAAAATCAAGGTCGAATTCACATAAACCTAAGGGAAAAAAACTCTCTATGTTCACATGGAGCTTACAAAGCAAGTTTCCAATCTACAAATATAAATTGAATTTGTTATATGTTAAATTATCAACAATATGTTAAAATCAAATTCTCCATATCAATATAATTCCATCTGTTCCCATACAATCAAATGTCCCAAATGGAAACATACCATCAAAATTAGAACTAAGACATTAAGTCACCTCTATCATGAGAATTCACCATTTACAACCCAAGGAAAACAATAGACTCTCAACATGATGCAACTGCATTGAGTATAATTGAATGCCAAAAAATTAAATACCAACATGACACCTACAACATGGTATATGAGATGTAGGAAGGTGGAGTGAACCAAGATTGAATTCCAAACAACATATAAACATCAATTTCATAAAATTGAATGTTAACTAATTGAATTCCTTCTAACTTGATATCAACAACTGAGCTAAATGGAGAGTGTCAATTTATAGCTGATACCATGCAACTCAAATGCCATTTATAAGGCATTGAACTCCAATTCTAGATGAAAAATTTGAAACGCCAGTCATGGAGAAAAATGCATATGCAATCATTTCATCAAATGTTACACAAATAAATTAGCAACCATTTCTATTACCCTCGACAACAAAAGGCTGCAAGCAACAACTAGAGAGAGGAAGAAGAGGCATACTATTGTGAGAGAGGTATGGTTTATTTTAAAACTTCCAAGCAAAAACAATTAACAAGAAAAGGGGCACACCATTGGTTTTATAAAATGATCTTCAAAAATTTGAAAGCCAATGCCTTTAGCACGAAAAAATAGGTTTAATCACATCAACTGCAAAGGTTGTAAGATATACATAGTTTGGGTTCAATAAATGTTCAGGAAAGCAATTGAATTGGGGAAAGTAAAATCACTCAAGCATAATCCCTCAAGAATTCAACAATTGTTTCGAATCAAGAATTAAATCAACAAGCATAATCACTAAAGCATTCATTTTCTAAAATTAAATAAAATTCAAAAAGACAATAGTTCCAACCTAGATCCCGAAGCTTGAAAAAGTTAGAGATTCGTTTCCAAGATCAACTATAACATTCACAATGATCCACTTCCTCAAAAAAAATCAATAATGATCCATTTTTCTCAATTCAATATTTTCTTTTCAAACAATTCATAAAAATGCAACTATTCTACAAAAGAATTTCTTTAGACAAAGTTCTTCTCTGTTCCCAAAACTAAAAATAAAAGATGAAAATCCCAAAATCTCCCCAAAATCCATCCACCCCCCTCTTCACACCAAAATGATAATTATTTATTATTTTTCCCCCCAAAAGAAACTATAAGATTTTCGAAGACAAAAATCAGATAAAAATCTGGCAAAATAACAAGTTCCAAATGACAAGCAGTTTGAAGTCACACATGTGCTCTAAGTAAATATTTTTCTATTTTTTTTAATTGCTTTTATAGTTTAGTCATTATCTCATTCCATTTAATATTTTAGTTGGATAATATAATATTTTCCACATTTAATTTATTAAAACTCAACATTAATAATTAATATCTTTATATTTTATTTTTGAAATACTTTATAACCTAATAATTTAATGTAATAAATTAATTAACCAAAATCAACATATATATATTTAACAACATGAAATTTATTTAATATTTTATTTTCTTCGACAATTATTCGAACAACATAATTAACAGATTTAATTTAGCAACTAAATATCAACAATAATCATCCAACATAAGCAAGGTCAAAATGAGAACACTGACCACAAACACAAACAAGACTGTCGGGGTGACCAACTGGATGCTCATCTTTGTCGAGGATGATGGAAAGGGTAGGGGACCTTTAGTTATCTCCATTTTCAACAACTTTCCATTAGGTTTAAGGAATGATCATACCTGATAATTCACATGGAGTCATTTCCTGGTACCTCCAACCTGCATTAAACAAAATAGTTAAACAACATATTTATATAATCGAATAGTCAGACACACCGTGAGAGGAAGTCACAGCGTAGCAGGGTGCTCACGAATGAGTATTGCAACACTGTCCCTCTCACCAAAACATGTCAAACAAATGACCACATCATTGTACAACAACTAGTTACATAGTAGACAACATTGAACAATCGCCAGATAAATGCATAGTAACCATGATTAGATAAACACATAATTCTCATAATTAAATTAATCCAAATAAACTAATAAGTCCATAAAACTGTCATAGTATGTGCATAACTCAAGTAATAGCAATATCACCAAAGTATCATCAATGTGTCATCGTATTCATAAATCTAACATCAACAAAGTGTCATAACATCTAATATTAAAAAAACAACTATCAATCTAATAGATGATAGTATGAGGGCACTACATCCTCCCCCCCAGGATTAGGCTTACTCCTAGAAGCCTGCAGACAAGTATGGATATGACTCTTGCATCCAGGATGCATCCTCCCAAGTAGTTGAAGCCTTGTTGTTAAGATCCCACTGGATCCTCACCTAGACTATGAATCACCCCTCGAGGGTCAGTCTTCGATGTTGCAGGACATGCACAATTTCCAAAGAATGTTTCTCATCCTCTACCTGAGGTCTCAACAATTATGTTCTGATAGTGAACTTGGTAGTTACCAACTACTACAAATGCTCTATGAGACCTACCAGCATCCCCCATTGTCGGTTCTGAGGCTGCCAGCCTCTGACTAAATCCTGTTGTGTTCTTTTGAGGACATTGTCTAGCTATGTGGCCTTGTTGGCTGCAAGAAAAACATCCTATACTTTTGTCATACCTCGACTAACTGCAGACTATGTACTCTAAGTTGGTTGTTTAGAATGATTGTGCTTGTTTCGCTGCCAACTCCAATCTTTCCTATTCTAAAGTCTACTACCATGCTAAGACTAAGAGTTCTCAGGTCTCGACTGGGAACGTTGCTACTCACCCTTAGCAGGTGCTTGATGGCTCTTAGAGGAACCCGCTGCCAGTGACTGACCACCTCGTGACCCAAATCCTATTGGAGGTGCACTACCAATTTGTACACTGGTATATGACCTCCCAATGCCATGGCCAAATTCTCCTCTACTAGTCAGGCTTTCTCCACTGCCACCTCCATGGTCTTGGGCTTGAAGACACAGACTCCTCCACTGATAAGCAGTATACTGGTATCGGCGATGACACAGACTATGGTCTTTGGCTTGAAGACACAGACTCCTCCATGGAAAAGTGCTACACCAAATTCTCATCATCGCCGATACCAGCATACTGCTTAAGCTCATAAAACCTACGCTCATATTTCTCTACCGACATGGCCATCTATCTCAACTTGTGGAACTCATCTACACGATGTTGTATCTAGTGATCTAATATAAAATGAGCTATAAACCTCTTTAAGAACATCTCCCACAACATCAAACCAATGTCAAGGTGCAATTTTTGTTCCTCTAAATGCCACCATGTAGAGGAAAAAACTCTAAGGTGCATGATGGCACACCTCACCCTGGTGTTGTTTCCATATAGATTCACAACAAAATAGCTATCCAGATTGATCAACAAAGTCTATGCCTCCAATCCACCACTAAAACCATGAAAAGTAGGAGGAAATTCCCTCAAAATTTCTCTCATATGATCGGCTAAAATAGCCTCCTAGTCAGTTGTAGTTAACCTCTCTCCTCCTAGGAGACAGTTCTCTTTCCCTAACCACTTGCTGATGACCCTCCTACCTAGGACCTAGACGAGAAAGGACCTCCTCAAGCAGATGATACAACTAAACTCATTCTAACTTCAGTTGACCCGGATTCAGACCTCCACCTCCTTGATTATTCTAGGAGCCTTGTTGTTCCTCACAATCACTCTCGTGGGAACTTTGAGGAGGGGTGTTCTGGTGGTTAGTCCCACGGCCACCACCACGACCTCTACCATGACCCTGACCTCGACCTCTAAGAATCTTCCTACACAACATCAAAAGGGGAAAAAAAATAATCTCAAGAGGCTAAGCACTAGGATAGCATAATGAGCTCAATTAAACCAAAGTACCCAGTGTTTGAACTTGGGCTCTAATACTAAGTGTAACGCCCCACCAAAGAACCCCAAAAGATAACACACCTATACTACAATAATGATTTAAAAAATGGAATAACTATAAATGTACATCACAACTAAACTTAACATACGAGATAAACTATGTCCTCCAAGGTTAAATGAATGCATTACAAACAAACCTACTTAACAAGATCTAAACATACATGGTTGGTAACTAACTACAAAATTTCATTTTAAATCCATTGCATTAAATGAATGAACAACATACATTCCATACATAACATCAGATACATAATCATTAATGATCATATAATAAGAACCAATGAGTACATATACATTTTCCCATATACGGAAGTACATCATTACATTGTCACAAGCTTACATCACTACTTCCCTAAATACAACAGGAAGATTACATTAAGGTTACATTACAAGATACAAATGAGATAGAAGTAAACACATAACATAAACAACTATTTCTCAAACTGGTACAAGATCTAGAATCTACCACATAAGGTACATCCTCCACACAGATGAGCAACATCTGGGAAACTCAATGGAGGAAAAAACACAATCCACTTAACCATGTGGAACCCTAAGGTCCACCCCCTCATGCTAGGAGATAAAAATAAGGTCCCACTACATCAAGCAATCAAGAAGACAGTAACACAACACAAAAGGGCTAACAAGACTCCAACATACAAAATAAAATAGGATCACATGACAAAAAAAATGCTTCTAGAGGCACATAAACAACTAAGAGGAACACAAAACTAAGGAATGCTAAACTGCAATAGGGAGAAGTGTCATCACATAGCTTGCTATGGGTTACCCTAGCGAATCTTCCTAGATTATCGGCCCCCATCCAGGGTTACTTTGGCTGCCTCTACCGATCACCAACCCCCATACAAACTCATGCAAGATCAACATACCTTTCAAGAGTACAAGGAAGTTGATCTTTCCATTCCAGGCCTTCCCATTCATTTCAAGCCTAAACGAGCACTTGAGCCATGAGTGAGACTTCAATTATCTTGATTAATTATCACTAGATTAAAGAAACTCTCAATGAGTTACCCTGGACACCACTCCCCCTACTAGCAACTAGAAACCCAACACATCAACAGGGTAAAGCCACTTGCACGCCGAAAAGAAGTCACAAAAATCACATATCCAGAGCATGGCATGGACCATCTCACACACAAATCCCAACCATAATAACAAGTAAATAGTGCAAGGCTAAAGACCCTCATATACATAAATCAAGTATAAAATCAACCACTTTTAAAAGAACAACCATAACATCCAACCAATAGAATACTCCCCTTAGCCTCTGGAAACAAACCTTGATAGCTTACACATAGACTCCCTGTAACTAAGGGAAAAATTTAGGTTAGCATGAAATCAAATGCATAATCAAAACCCTAGCTAAACAATGAAATACAATAGAGAAAAATACCATAAAACAAAGAAGAATCTCACTAAAAGTCCTCAAGCCCTCCATGATTGACTTTCAATGCCCTTCTCCATTTGCTACAAAATGGTGTTTTCCCTTATATTTTTTATGAGCAACCTATGACTATGACTAATCCCTAAGCAAATATTGAAGGATTCTATTCAAAAGCTACAAATGCAAGTATTCAAGTATGAAGCAAGCCTAGAGTATGCAGAAAATGTTATGCTAGCATGAAGTCATGAAGTATGAAGTGTCTCAAATGAGGCTAAAATTTCCTTTTTTATAGAAAAGCCAATTTTAGATGAATGGCCAAGATTGTTAGAGAAGATATGCCCTAAGATCAAAAGTTGAAATTAAATGTGACAACCAGCAATTTTGGTTAGGGAAACATTAGGGTAAAATTTGAAATGAAGGGTTGAGATTTGATTTTAGAAAAAATCAAATCAATGGTGGATAATGCATGTGACAATAGACACAGAAAAAGAGGTTGATGTAAAATCAAATAATAATTTAAAATTATTTGATTTAAAAGGTTGAGTTGACGTTTTGAATTAAAAATTAATTTAATTCAAAAGTTGTGGGGTCATGTGACAGTAAATAATGATTTTAAATTTTTTACTTGGAGGGAAAATAGAAAGTGGACAATTTTAAATAAATGATTTTATTTAAAATTAGAAAAAGCCAATGTGGACCATAATAATTAAATAAATTATAGAAATTTATTTAATTATAAGAAGAAATAAGAAATTAATGATGTATTTAAATAAATAAATAAAGTTTATTTATTTATTTAAATAATTGGGAAGACATAATGGACAAATAATTAAATAAATTTAGGAGTTTATTTAACTATAGAGGGACATAGGAAATTAGAAACATATTTAAATAAATATAATTTATTTATTTAAATAGTGATGAGGAATAAAAGATGTGAATTAATTAAATAATTAAAAATTATTTAATTAATAGTTGAATTTGGAGTATAAGACATAATTAAATATTTTAATTATGTTAAGAAGAAATATGGAGAAAATAAAGCTTGCAGGCCTAGGTCAATTTTATGTGTCTACACTCCCATTTAAAACCAATAATACAAACTCACTTAAATTTCCCATACATAATGCAAATTCAACTTGCAATAAATCAGTAAACCAAGTTATCAACATATAATAACAAATCATTGTTTGAATAAATGTAAGAGAAACATTATTTTAAAGGATCATCATATCCATTTGAATAATTTCCATCCACTTCTAAATACAACTTTTAATATTACCGAATTAACTAAACAAACACTAAATTTGCAAATAAAAAAACATACGCATTTAATAACACCTATATATATATATATATATATATTTACATATATATATTTACACATATATACATATTTATATATATATGTATGTTCAAAAATCAAGGTCGAATTCACATAAAGCTAAGGGCAACGAACTCTCTATGTTTGCATGGAGCTTACAAAGCAAGTTTCCAATCTACAAACATAAATCGAATTCCTTATATGTTGAATTATCAAC
>VDFB02191820.1:0-24512 GCA_007258455.2 Sequoia sempervirens
CTGGGAAAACACAATCTTCCACTGCCTTCGACATGTAGGTAAATAAACTTAATAAAGTTTATTTAAAATTGAATACAATATTAATTTCCACCATAAAGTAACTACATGCCTATTTGTTTTAAACATTCAAGCAATGATAATACTGCACTTGACATTGGAATGCAGCCTGGTGAGGGTGGAGCAGAACGTGCAGATGAAGGTCATGGTGTGCATCCTGGTACTTTAGAGCATGTAGAGTGTGATCAACATGTTGAGCATGATTAGGCTAGAGAAGATCAGGAATATGATGTGGCCCCATCAGGTAAAGAGGACCACTCTAAAGTTCTTTTAAAAATATTTAATTACAATTGGTCTATTAATTAATGTAACCTTTTATGTTTCAACTTTAGAGCATGTAGAGCGTGATCAACGTGTTGAGCATGATCAGGCTAGAGAAGACCAGGAATATGATGTGGCCCCATTAGGTAAAGAGGACCACCCTCATGTTCTCTTAAACATATTTAATTTCAATTGGTGTATTAATTAATGTAACCTTTCATGTTTCAACTGCAGATAGGATTTAGAGGGTGTTCAACATGTTAAGCATGAGTCTATAACAAAAGTTCAGGAACATGTTGTGGACCAATCAGGTAAAGATAACCACTCTAATGTTCTTTTAATTAATGAAATACTTGTAACAATAATAATAAAACATATCAATTTAACATTTCTTTCTTATTGCAGCAGATCCCCCCTTGAAGCGGCATACACGTCATGAGTAGATGACTACGCATACATTAAGATCACAAGCATAGGGCAGAACAACTAGAGGGGGGACATATATTGATTTAGAAAATGATACTCCACTTCAGCTTTATGTAGCTTTAAAAAAGAAACAAAAAAAAAAAAGTGATTGTAATCATATCATGACAACCATATTTTTGATAATATGTAAAAACTGAAAGAATGAATATTATATGTTAATGAATGAATGTGAATATGTTAATTAATGAATGTTATATGTTAATGAATGAATGTTATATGATTGAGTATGGGGAATTGAGAGTGATGTGAGAGGGGGAGAAGGGCCAAATGAGCTTCCACTGTCATGTGGTTGGCCCTATTAAGTAGAGAATATTAAACTATTCTCAAAACAAAGAGAAGCTCAATAAGGTAATGCACTTTTCAATATAAGAAATGCATCGTTTGAAGCATCAAACCAATATGTAGTCTATATGTATGATCAGTTGTTAGTTTCCGCAATGGTACATTTCCATGAATTTTTTTTAAAAAAAAAATTGATGCTTCATCACAATTTCGACGACAACCACCGACAAATCAATAGAAAGGCTTGACGAAACTTTGCTATAGCTGAGACGAAGATTTCATTGTAACTCCTTGCCCATTTCATTGCAATTTCGATGAGCTTTCAGCATTGCTACCATGCTACTCCTTGCCCATTTCGTTTCCTTTTCGATGAACTTTTGGTGTTCTTCCAATGCTACTCCTTGCTAATTTCATCACAAAGTCGACGAACTCTTGGTGTTGTTTCGATGCTACTACTTGCCTATTTCGTCGCACACTCGACGAACTTTTGGTGTTGTTTCGACGCTACTCCTTGACCATTTCATCAAAATGGCGATGAACGTCTACTATTGTTTCGACACTACTGCTTTCCCATTTCATGATGTTGTCGACCGATGATTCTTTGCCATTATTTCAACATTTAATTCGTTGTCGACCTTTTGACGAAAAAAAGTGAAGCAAATATTTTTGCGATTTCGTCGCTCTTTCGACAAAGATTTGTCAAACAACCGACAAACAGCCATCAGAAAATGGTATCAAATTCAATAGTGATGGTTTATGAGATGCTTAGAATAACCAATCTATATTATACAATGCATGCGAGATGATCAATGTTTCTTATATGATATGATTTGATATGATATGAAGATGGTTTTTGGATGTAGGATGGATCCATTAGCGATGATTTATGATTAATTGTCATGGTACCATGTTAGCTCGAAGGGAAATAAGAAGAAAATTAGATGATGACAAGAGACACCAACAAGCCAAATTAATTAGAGATGATGATAATGATGAGGATGATGATGATGATGATGATGATTTTCTTACTTAGGAGTTGGGATTTTAAAAGGGCCAATTACCTTATGTTTGATAACACGCATAGGCACGATGCATCAAGGTACTGAGAACTAGGATGATGTTGCACCTAGTGTGATGGACTTTGACTCAAAAATCAGATAGGAGTATTCTTGTTCACACATGGCATACAAAATCTTATTCAAAATGTAGTTTAGATATTTTAGACATCTCAAAAAAAAACATAGAAAAGAAAGACTTCCTATGTGGTCAACAAGATATCTAAAACACCCTCCATACACCTAAACAAAGCATGCATGACCAAGTTATATTACAAGAATATCCAACAAGCATAATAGATAAAAAGATAATGATCATTGCCCCATTCCTTTCTCTCTAAATCCCTTCATTTGGGACATCATTGAGAGGTCCTTGAAATGAGAACAAAAAGATAAGTCAAAAGAAAAAGATAAAGTAAACAAACAAGCTAATGTTCTTCAATACTGGTAGCCAAGACTAAACTACGGTGATGCCTAATGTTGATGTCTATTGTAGGAAGGATGCATCCTAGGACATGACAATATCAGATGATTTGATATGAGATTGATTGGATGATAGGCTGATGACACAAAGAGTTGACCAACTTGTTTACGTACTGACCTAGACCTTAGACTTTAACATTTTGAGTTTTCACTTTTGAATCTGCTAGACTTGTTTCTAATTGTTTCACCTGAGGTTGAAGATGATGATGATTTATTAGTAGTGATGTTTATTGTGGGTGAAAGCGAGATGAAACTGATGGATTTTTTTAAATATTTTGATGTTTTTGGAGTTTTATGAACTATTTTGAAGTTGTTTTTTGGTATTTTCAAGATTTTACAAATATTTTGAATTTTTGAAATTTTAAATGTTTTGGGATTTTTCTGAGATTTGACCAAGAGACTAACCTAAAGACCTATCCTAGGGGCCTCAGGGGATGATCAACAAATTAGCCTTGCCTACATTATACACGTAGAGACCATGTAGTTCGACTGACATAGACTCGATTATTGATGAGATATGAACAAATGGATTGTCAGTTTATTATGAGAGACTCCTAAAGGACTGACCTAAGTGTCTCAGGGGATGATCAAAGATAAACCTTGCCTATGTTCAAGGCTTAAAGACCCATAGTTCAACTAACTTTAACTTGATTATTGATGAGATATGAACAAATGTATTGCCAATTTATTATGGCAGACTCCTGAAGGACTGACCTAAGTGTCTCGGGGGATGATCAAAGATCAACCTTTCCTATGTTCAAGGCTCAGAGACCTATAGTTTGACAACATTTTTTTGATGTTTTTATGACTTTAATGAGTGTTTTTGGATTTTAATATGTTTTTGGATGTTTTTGGATTTTTTTGGTTTTTATGAATGTTTTTAGATTTTTCGATGATTTTGACAATTTGGATGTGGACATGTGTGACAATATCAATGCTCTATTTTGGGATTTTGTTGAAAACCAAGCTAGGGTTGATTGATCAGATCGATGGATTGATGATGATAACATTGTTGAGGATGCACAACAATGTAACGATAGTGTTTGAGCAACACAAGGATTAGTATGGATATCCCAAGATGATAAGGAATTAATTGTATTTGATTGATCAAGATTGATGATGACAACATTGTTGAGGATGCACAACAATGCAAGGATAGTGTTAAGAAACACGAGGATTGGGAAGGATATCCCGAGATGATGATGGATTGATTAGATTTGATTTGATCACGATTTTGGAGCTTGATTTTGGAACAAAATTATTTTGAATGATTTGATGTGATGTTGACAAACACGTTAGATGCAACTGATATTGATAGTTTGGATTCATGTTTGATGAAATATGAAGCTTGATAAGGAATGTCTTCTCGTCAAAATGTGCCATGGGCTAATGATTTGGATTTTGGCTCACAAATGCTTTGACCAATTTGATTTTCCAATGTTTGAATCACCACATAAGTTGGAGGATATAGATCAATATTTATTCTTGAATCCCTAGTTTCTAGCAATGTATGGAATTCCCTTGGTGGATGCTTGGATAAGTGTATGGATGGATGGATATGGTAAGAATGCCAAGGATGCCAAGGATTATCTTGTGATAAGATAAGGTGCTCAAACAAAGGAATGCTTCATTGGATAATGTTTCATGGCTCAGATAATGCCACATAGGATAGGATTAATGAAAATGACCCATGTCAAGATGTTTACCATAAGCAAGTGTAAAGTGTGCACCAAAGTTTAATCAAGATCAAGATAACTCAGACTATGGATGCAAATATATGCAAATGGATTGGAAAAATGTTTGGATGAATGGATTTTGTTATGGATGAGATTAATGGAATGCTAGCCTTTATTATGGATGAGATAAGATGCTTCCACCTGAAATGGCACACATAGATACTTGATTCTGCACATGACACCTATTTGCCAGGTTTTCATCATGGTACCTGTCCAAAGCGCTACCATAGTGGTTTTCACTAGAGGATAATTTTTCTCTTTACTATTTTATATTTTTTTATTTCTTTTGTATTCTTCTATGAAATATTATAAGCTAATGATGAACCACTTGATGGTGTCGATGTAGATGCTTCTGACATGATGTGCCATTGATATCCTACCTAAAGAAGTTGTTTTTCTAAGATACGTGCACTTGAATGCAACTTTTGAGATTCCTGATTTGCTTTGTCGATACCGGAGTTAACTTTTTCTTTGTGCTCACATCGCAATAGAATTCCTTTTGAATCCTTATGATAAAGGTTAGTTGATAATACATGGTTAGTGTAATAATTGGATATCATGCGTGGAGGCATGGATGGATTGGTTGATAGTTTGGAACCTTTAACTCTCCAAACTTGGGAAGATGAGAAATGATGGGTGGATATGGAAGTGTGCATGGAATTAGGACCAACTACTTGATATACTTTGTACATTGCTTGAAAATATTTATTTTGCTTTTGTGGACATCTTTCATGGATGCTTTTCCCTTTTTTATTTTTCCCAATAGTTTCTTTGACTAATGGAGTTTGATACGGATAATCTTACTTTGTATTCTTTGGTAGCCATGTGTATTTGATTTGTCCATTATGCTTCTTAGCTTCTTTTTCTTTGATAATTTCCTTTTCACTTTGATTCAAATCTTTCTTTTGATGTTGGTCCCAATTCATCGATGGGGTGATGGGTGGACAAAGATTCATGATGTGGTTGGTTGTAGTATTGACATCGGTTTCATCATAAGGATTCTTTGTTCTCCCTATGTTGATGTTTGCTTGAGACATAGTTTCCCCCAGTATGATGGTAGTAGCATCTTTGTTCTTTGATTCTACTTGTTTTAATATGTCTTGTTTAGTAAGCATTCTCTTATAAATGACCACTATAGATGATGTCATTTCAATTTGTTACTCTGCTGACTCCAGAATGTCCTATTTTGTTTGACCTATTTCTTTGAGTGGATAATGCTAGATATCTTCATACATGATGTCCTCAGTCTGAATTTCAGCTATATCTAATCCTGATGTTGACAAGTTAGTTTGACTGTAGGAATCAATACCCTATTCTTTTTTTGTAATAATGTCAGGAGTAAAGGAATCATGTTCTAAATGAAGATCATCTACGTGTCCATCAAAAGAAAACATCTCATGGGTAGATGGAGGAGTATGTACTATGTTGATGTTATCATCTTGTATAGATAGGAGAGCATCGATTAGATCATTGTAGTAGCTTGGAGACAAAAATTCTTGATCTTAACTGATTTCATAATTGCTTTCGATATGCTTTGGATCAAGTTCTTGAAATGGGTCAATTTCAAAGGATGGATTGCTTACAAAGGGTTCTTGGATATCTTCATTAGGCATCAGAAGTGGCTCAATATCCTTTTGATCTTTGAGTTTCAAACTTGGATCAAATGTTGAGTTGAAGATTCCTTCAATATCTTCAACCATGAGGTCGAAGGATGTCAATATGTCTTTGAAAGGACCATTGCTAGAATTTGGTGAAAGATATTGACCATGCTTTGGAATGAATTCTTGAGATATGTCCTATAACTCATTGGATGATGTAAAGACATTTTTAACATGATTATTGGTCAATGAATTTCCATTGCTATCACTAGTGGTTGAATCATGATCATTGTCCCCAACAATTATTATTTTTTTATCAATATTGTCTTGGATGAGATTTTTGAGTCGAACATAATTTGATGTCATGTGTCCCTTTATTTTTTGATACTCACAAAGGTGCTTCCCATCATACCAAGGCGGTTTTACTAGGGGATCTTGATAGTTCTCATAGACAGGTATTTTAATGATATTTTCCTGCACTAGTTGTTGCATGACCGATTCGATTGGTTTCCCAAGTGGTGTGTATTTTCGTTTGTTTCCTTGTGAGATTTGAATTTGTGGTGATTGAATTTGGAGATGTGGTGATTTATTTTCAACAACATTATGATTTGGGATGATGTTTGGATTTGGCATGATAGGTTGAAATTGAACATTGCTGTGGTTGGGAATCACATTGCCTTGATTTAGGTAACTTTGATTTTGCATGGTGTTACCTTGACTTGGATCAATACATGGAGTCGTTAACATATTGTTTGGTCTTTGAACAACATTTGCAAACATATCCATCCCAAAATTTACCAAGTGTGGATTCGAAATGGTCATGTTTGGTAAAGTTGTACTTGGTATATTCACATTTGGGATGTATGGATTCAGTGGAATAATGTTGTTTATTTGAAGACTCATGCATTGATTGTTTGATTGATAGATTTGCAAGTTCAGACTTTGATTTAAATCTATCATTGGGAAGGGTGTTCCAAAATTTAGATTGGGCATACTCACATTTTTTGTGCCGTTTAGGTTTGTAAGAGATAATGATCCCATGTATGGATTGTATAAATGTTAGTTTTAATAATCCATTGGTTTTGTAAGGCTTTGATAGTTTGGTTAACTTAAATCACTCATGATGTATGGAGCAAGTTTATATAACAATGTTCCTCTTGTGTTTTTGACCTTGTTGCAAAAGTGAACCTCGAAGGTGTTCAGGACCAATGATGAGATGAAGGATGAAATGGCTGAATGGTATGGGTGTTGAACTTTTAAGACCCTTGGAGGAGATACTAGACTTTAGGACTTTTGGATTTTTGATTTGATTTGGATTTTGATTTCAATTTTTGATTTCAATTTGATTTCAATTTTGATTTGATAATGAACTCATAAACTTCAAGAGGTTAGATGTTGTCTTGGAATAAACTTGTCCACAAGATGATAATTTAACTAGGTGTATGAGGAAGGATTCATCCACACACACGTATCCAAACAAGGATATTTTGATGTTGATTTGAAGGATTTTACCAAAAGTCTAGTATGAATGATTTTTTCAATGGTTCAAAAGTTGTTTGTGAGATGGGATTTTATTGAAGTTTGAGATGGATGAAATGATTGGTTTTTTTTATCCTAAATGAACCTAAGAGAGACATGTTTACAAGACCTAGGTTTTGAAGAACATGCTTTTCCCAAAAAATAGTTCAAATCAAAAGGCCAATGTTTGCATGAAAAACCATATAAAAAAAGATACACAAGCACATGTGTGGGGTTCAATTTATTTCATCTTGATTAATGAGTTGCTTTTACCACAAAACTTTCTCAATTAGATTTTCAAACTAGATGTCTAATGTCCTAATTCTCTTTCATCCCACAAATTCAATTATGTGGAAATCAAGAAAATCAAGGCAAAAGTTACTTAATGTTTGACTTTAGTAATCAAGTTGAGATATAAATCCAAGTGTTTAGAAACCTCTAAGGATAAAATCCCAAGGGAAAGCAATAACACATGGATCTTGTCAAAGATTATTTTGCTTCCTAAAGGGTTTTTATGTCTTGATGACAATGTTGAATGTTTGTTTCCAAATGTTTATGAATAAGCAAAGTGTTTTGTTTCCAAGAACATGCACAATCCTATGGATATGAAAGATTGTATTTGTTGAATCCTCACTTGGACAAGTCCAACTATGCTTATTTTTAGCAAATGGTTAGATGCTTGACCCCACTCGTTCCCCTCCATGACACTCACTTATATGAGGTAGCCAAGCATCAACACCCATGAAACTCCCATGGCCTACTTTCCATTTCTACTAAAAAACGTAAAAATGTGGGACGGCTTCAAAATGACCTTTCTTGCACAAACAAATAGATCAAGGATTTTTTCCTCTTCTAAAAAAGGGTTTTAATTTAGAATTTCCATTCATAGGGATTGATCCATGTGGCGAGAGACCATTGCTGCCCTTCTCATCAGAACTAACCGTGTGATACTGGCATTTGTTCCAGTATCCACACTTATATACCGGCTAGAAATACACTTGTCTTTAGCGTGATATCAGTTGGGTCATTCCCTTGGGTGATTACTTTTTCCCACAAGGCAGGCCCTCTAAAATTTAAAAAAAAGTGAGCAAAACAATACCTGTAACTCAATCAATCTTTGTTTAGAAACAAGGAGAGAGAACAAACAATATGTTCCTCTCACACTCGTAGGTTTTGTTAAATTTTAATTCCAAAATGAAGTGTGAAGGAAGTTACTTTACCCAACATAAGATCACCAAAAGGCCTTTTGATTCTCAAGATCACTATGAAGCATGAGAGAAGTGCATACGTCCTTTCAATAGAATTACTTTGAGTAAGTAACTAGAAAACAAAGAAGCTCTTGTTCATTTCTAAACCCTCAAAGCAATGATTTGATTCTTTTTAGTGCACCAAAAGGAAAAATGAGAGTTGATTGTTCAATTTTTAAGTCCCAAAAAAAAATCTAGTAAGTTTGCCTATGGTTCTTTTTAATCCCTTTGATTGTTCTTTTTAAGCCCAAATGAAAATTATTGAGTCCTAAAACTTGAAGATAACAAAGCCTTAAGAATGGGATTATAATTGCTCCCAAAGTGTTTAAAAACACTTATTACAATCATGTGATAATGCTTTTTCTTTGACTTCCATGCTCCATGATCCTTTAAAACCTGCAATCCAAGCTCCCAATGTTAGATGAAATTAAAAAATAAGAATATATGAGGGTTAGATAAATGATTAGGCATACAATCCCTAGAATTTAGACCAAGTTTCATGGTGATTTGACATTAGGAAAAAATTTGAAAATTTTAACTCTATGAAAGTTGAGAAAAACCTACATCATTGGATAGATTATGAAATTCTACCCCATTTCAAAAAAAAAGCTTCAAAAAAGACCAAAAAATGACCAAGATACGGTCATTTTAAGATTGAGTACAAAGGAAAGAAATCAAAAGAGGCACAGTTTGAAAAGGTCAACGGTGTAGTTTGAGCCCAGTGGTGCAGCATGAAAATTGGAATTTCTGGGCGGGAAGACCTCAGTGGCAAATTTTGTATTTTGAAGCGGTGTTGTATGGCACCCCTGGGCTCTTAGCGAGTCTGTTTCCTAAAGACACAAAACATTAACAAAAAACCACAAAAAATTGTATTAAGAACTTGAGATTTTCCCTCCTCCTAGCGCCAAATGTAGAACCCCAATCCTAGACCTGCACAAATATAAGAAACAAACACTTAGTTAGATCATGATGCAAGTTAGAACTAAGATTCCCCATGAAATCCATTAGCAATGCTCAAAATAGGAAGAAAAATGAAGAACAAAAGCAAGAGAAGCAATGAAATCCTATTTAAACATGCAAACCCTCAATCCCATGGGGGAATTAGTGCCAATTTGATGTAAAAATTGGCCCTTTCCCAACACCTATGATGCAATGTTGATGAGTGGTGAAGAGCGATCCTCTTTGTTGAAGATTCAAGTGTGCTCCATGATGAAAAACCTACATAACCTAGCTAATACTTTGATGAAATGGATGAAAATAATAATGCTTGAAGATGAAATTGAGCATAATAAGTTTTCTCAAATTGTGGATGCTTGTGGATGATCCAAATACAAAGGAAAGCCTTCTATTTATAGAAAGACAAGATGGAGGAATGATCAAAATGAAGTAATGTGGGATCATTTAACATCCAATGGCATGTGCCACTTGTCAAGATGTGGATGGAGGAAGCTTGATAACATTTTGGAGAATGTGCAAAGAGAGGGGAGATTCAAATTCAAAATATGGCTTGAAGGATGAGGTGAAAGGTGAAGTTAATGCCACATGGCTCAAGAAAAGGACATGTAAGAGATTTTAAATGCTTTGTTGGATGTACAAACCCTTTTGGAGGGATTTTTCAAATATGGAAAATATTCCAACCATTGATGCCTTTTTGAAAGAAAATAGATGATTTAATAAATTGATGAATTGATTTTCATGAGCAAGTGGCAAAAGCTAGAGGATTTGATGGATTAAGATTAAATTAATTAGGATTTGAATAATTTAATGAGGGATTAGATGATTAGACTATTTGATTTAGATTTATGGGTTGATTTAAATCAAAGTTCAGAGAAATATGAACTTAGAGTTAATTAAATAAAGATTTTGATTTATTTAATTAAAGAGGGATGAAGTTAGATTAGATTAAATAAATATTGATTTAATTTTGCAGACATGTAAAATATACCAATTGACATTGTGCATCTGATCCTGACTTACTAACATCGTTTCTTCCTAAATCATCCCTCGGTCTAACCATTTAATCAAATCTCCTTACCTGATTAAATTTATCATCTTTCATCCCTTAATTAAATAAATCATTTTATCTCATTAAGTCACTCTCTTTTGTTAATTAAATCAATTCATCTGATCTAATTATCCCTATTTAATTAAATAATCAATTTATTTGATTAAATCTCTAAAGTCTATCCATTAAATTAAATAAATTAAAACCTTATTTGATTTAATCTAACACCATCTCTTTTAATTAAATAAATCAAAATCCTTATTTAATTAGCCTCTTATCATATTCCTCTCTTATTTGATTTAAATAAATCCATAAATTTGTGTCAAATAGGTCACATCATCTAACTCCTCTCATTAAATTAATTAATCCTTGATTAATTTAATCCCATCTCATGTCCCATCATCTAGATAATGCAAGTTGCACATGAAAATAGATTTAATTCATTTATTAAATCCCTATTTTCCTCACAAGGCATCTTTTGGAATATTCTCTCAATTTCAATTCAAAAATTCTAAGTCAACATGTACATCCAACAAGGAAATAAATTCATCTTACATGTCCTTTGCCTTGATCCAAGTGGCATTTATTTCATTTTCCCTTCCCTCTTACATGTTATTTCAATAAATTTGAAATTCAAAATTATACATTTATTGGCACAAACCCCAAATCTTGCACATCCTTCATCCATTCATAGCTTGACAAATGGCATCATACCATTGCATGAATGTTATTCCCACATTGCTCAAATTTGGACATTCATCCATCTTGGAATTCTATAAATAAAGAGCTCATATCCTCATTTCATCATCCACAATCTAGGAAAAGTTACCATGCTCAAATATCTCTTGAATTTCATCCATTATCATTGAATGATAGTTAGGATTTGCAAATTTTAGCTTGGAGAACTCTTCAACATCAACAAAGTGGATCAATCATCTTCAACACATCAATTTTGAATCATAGGAATTGGGGAAGGGCCAATTTTCACATCAAATTGGCACCAATTCCCCCATGGGATCATGAGTTTGCACATCTAATTAGGATTCAATCTTTGTTTTATCATTTCCATTATGTTCTTTAATATTTTCTTCCTAGTTTGAATGTTATAAATGGATTTCATGGGGAATCCTTGCTTTGGCTTGCAATCTCTTGTCTAACTCATTTACTCATGTTGTTTTGTAGGTACCAAGGTTGGGGTTCGCACATTTGACACTAGAAGGAGGGCATGATATCATTCTTTTCCATCTTCTCTTAAAATTTCCACATTTTCACTCGCACACAGAAAATTCCAATGTTGGGAGCTCAGCGTTGTTGTTTTGGCACTGCTAAATCTTCAGCATTGCTATATGGCACCCCTCGAAACTAAAACTACGACACTGGACTCATCTCGCCAAAATATTTGAATTTCAAACTCTACCGCTGGACTCGTTGACTTGCAAGAATTTTTCAAAATTTTAAAAATTGTGACATTGGAAGAAAATTGCAACACTAGGAGAAAAGTGCGATGTAGTTGAGCTCTCTGTCTTGACACAGAGCGACACTGACTGGTAAGCAGTGCTGTGAGGGAACCACTCAAAAAACAAACTGCGATGCATTTATGAGTTGCAACGCTGGAAGATAGTAAAAAGGGAAAATTTAATTTTAACATGTGTCTTTTAATTGATGATCAATTTATATTCTGTTTTCTGGTTTTTAACTTCTATATTTTCTAGAATCTGACTAGTTTTTCTCACTTGTAGGTTGGAAATCAAAATCGAAGGAAGGAGAAGTATGAGGATGTCTCATAAAATCAAAGTGTTTTTAAACACTTTAGTGTTTGCTTAACACTTTGTTAAGAAATTTGTTATCTTTTTCTTCCTTAAGACACTAGTTTTCATTTGGGTTTTAAAAAGAACCTTTCCATTTTTTTGCAAGGGCTAAAACGAACTTTAGGATCACAACTTACTAGATTTTTTTTCTTGGATTAACAATTGAACAAGGTATCTTCCACTTGTCTTTTGGTGCTCTAAAACAAACTCACATTTTTCTTTGTGCATTTAAAAAGAACAAGTGTAACTTTGTTTTTCGTGAGGGTTTACTTAAACTAAAGCCATTGAAAAAGGACGTATGCACTTCTCTCACGCTTTATAGTGATCTTGAGAATCAAAAGGCCTTTTTCAAGACTTTAGGGTGAGACAAAGATATCACCTCCACACTTCGATTTGGGTTTAAAATTGAACATCTTGTGCGAGTGTGAGTGGGGGCATTGTTGCGTATATTCTCTCTCCTTGTTGCCAATAAGGATTGATCGAGTTACAAATATTTTTCTTCATTCGCTTTTATTTATCCTAGAGGGCCTGCATTGGGGAAAAAGTACTCACCCAAAGGAATGACTCAACTGGTAACACTCTAAAGGCAAGAGTATTTCCAACCAGGATATAAATGTGGGTATTGCAGTAAAAGCCAATATCACGTGGTTGATTCTGACAAGATGGATCTGAAAAGGGACTCTTTCCTTATGGGTCAATCTCCACGAACGGAAAGTCCTTATTAAAACCCATGTGCTAGAAGTTTCCAAAATCCTTTAAACTATTTGTTGGTGCAAGAATGGTCATTCTGAATGAACCCCACTTTTACGGTCTTCTAGTAGAAATGGAAAACATGCCATGGGAGTTTCATGGGTGTTGATGCTTGGCTGCCCCATATAAGTGAGTCTCGTGGACGGGAGCCAGTGGGGTCAAGCATCTAACCATTTGCTAAAGATGAGCATAGCTGGACTTGTCCAATTGGGAATCCAACAAATATTGTCTTACACATCCATAGGATTGTACTTATTCTTGGGTTACAAAATGCATTGCTTGATCGAAAAAACCATGAAAACAAACACTTGAACCTCATCCAAATTTCAAACCCTTTTCAAGACAAATGCAATTGACTCAATCCATATGTTATTTCTTTCCCTTGAGATTCACATCCTTAGAGGTTTCTAAACATTGGATTGTATCTCAATTTGTCTCCTTAAGTAAACAATAGGAAAACCCTTGCCTTAAGTTCATCAAATTTCCACATAACATATCTTGTGGGGTTTGATGAAATTAATACATTGGACATCTTAGTTTGAAAACTAATCGAAGAAAGTTTTTTTGGTAAAATAAAGCCATTAAAAAAAGCTAAGAAAAATGAACTTTCATATGTGTTGAAGACTCACAATCCCAAAACAAAAATAATTGGTTGGAAATCCGAAAATGAATGTTCAAATGAAATCATTTCTTGGTCACAAAGGTCTATAGGAAGCATTTGCATGTTCTTCAATACCTAGGTCTAGGTGAACAAAATGTCCTTTTTAGGTTCATCTTAGTATAAAAAAAAATTCAAAATCTTTTTCATCCATCCTCCAAAACATCAAAACGATATCATCTCATCATCACCTTTTGGAAAATCTTGAAAATCATCCTTAAATGCTAGGATTTTTTGGGCAAAATCAAAATCATCAAAATCATTGAGACTAAATCCTTGAAAAACATTATCAAAAACACCTTTGGCTAGGTATGTGTAGATTCATCCTTTTGCATATGCTTAGTCAAAGATTATCAAAATCATCTTGTCTAGCTTAGTATATGTAGATGAATCCTTCTTCATATACTTAGTGAAATGATCATCTTGTTTGAATAGGTGTGGGTAGATGCATCCTTCTCCTCGCACATATTCAAACCATCATCCTTTGAGAGAATCTATCCCTTAGATCATTATCCAACATCTTAGGGTCTTTTTGTTCAAAATCAAAAGCAAATTAAAATCAAAATGAACGACAGAATCCCAAATCCAAAATCAAATCAAAATCAAAATCTGCAAAAGCCTAGTATCTCCTTCAAGACCTACCAAAAGATCATATCATCCATATCATCCATCCCTAACATCATCATCATATCATCACCTTTGATCCTCAAGACATCCTAAAACTTTCTACTTTGGGCATAAAACAAAGATCGATCCAAAGAATCAAAAGATTCATCTCCCATATTCTTGAAGAGTGATCCTTTTTTTCTGGTTCTAACTAGATCTCAATACAAGAAGAGTATGGAAGCCAACAAAGAAACACCTGCTTCAAGTGATCATAGCCAAACAAATGCAGAAATGAATCCCGCTGAATCAAGTAATTCTTTGACCCTCTCATCATCACAAAATCTGCTAGAAGAAAATGAAGGAGAGGACCTTACCTTTGGAATGTCTCATGAGGAAATGACTAAAATGGTCCAAAATCTAGACAACCATAGAATCATCAACATCTTGATGAGGCTCAACCCTTCGTTATACATGCTTGAGCTAGCAAAACAAGGGGCCAAGTTACCTTCGGATTTTGATGTGATTACTATAGTGGAGGAATCTTTTCTGCCAATTTCATCCACCATTCCCATCTCATCTACACCCCCATCTCAAAACATCACGCAAAAAATTCCACAAATCACAACATATTTTTGCTCCAACCCAACCCAACATTAACAAGGGAAACACATTCCTTAATGCTCTTCAGGCATACCCCCTTGTTAATAATCAAAACTTGGATGCACACGCCACCTTAGAACAAAACATACCCCAAAACCCATTACACAAAAATGTTCCTCTCACCTTCCATCATGATCCATCATTATCATTTTTTCACACAACGCCCCAAACTCCCCTCCTCACAAACTCGCAAGAAGAGGGAGATATGTTCTGACCAGGGGGCATCTTTGACACCAAAACATTTTCACAACAACTCACACCCCTTACATTTCCACCACTTCAATCATTGCCATCATCATCCACATCACTCCTTGGTTTAGGGATTCCCCCTCTACCAAATATCAATCAAACCACTATCCCAAATATCAATCAAAGCATTATGCCAAACACTCAAAATTTGTCGTTGATATCGCAACAACATACGACAAACACACAAGCAATTGCATCATCATCAAACACCCCCTTAACATCACAAAGCATGGTCTCTCAAGGACCAACCACATCAACAACACCATCCATCACACAAAACACCAATACCACCTTCACAAATACCATTCCAAATCCACCACCACCTCCACCACCACCAACTTCCACAACATCAAGCCAATGCGATGCAACATTGCAAGCTGCTTTCCAATGAGGATACCAACAAGTTCAAAAACAAAAAACCAAACAACTAGCTGCTCAGCAAGTTGCTCAAGCTGCATAGGCTACCCAAGCTACATAAGCTACATTACAAGTGCAACAAGCCACGCAAGCCCAAGCGTTATTGCAACAACAACAACTACAAGCCACCCAAGCTGCACAAGCCACACAAGCATTGCAAGCACAAAGGTCCGCTCAAGCACAAGCTCTATTGCAACAACAAGAAGCAAAAGCACAAGCAACACAAGCGCAAGCTCAATATCAGGCATAACAAGCCCAATATCAAGCACAACTTCTAGCACAAAGACAAGCAACACAATTGCAAGCATATCAGCAAGCAATAAAGCAATATCAAGAGTAGCAAGAAGCAACAGAATTGGTAGCTCAACAACAAGCACAACAACAAGCATTGTTGGAATAGAAATAAGTGCAACAACAAGTACAAATCTTAGCGCATCAACAGCAAGATCAACAACAAGCGTTGTTCATACAAAAGCAGGTGGAAGCCTACCTCGCTCGCCAAAACATACATATACCATCAAACAATGCACAGACCAACCCACCCATCCAACCCATGATTGAAACACCCCAAAACACTTTCATCCCACCCTTTGATCCGCACAATGATGTGACGACACAATTCAGGTTGCTCTCGCAACAAGTGCTCAATCTTCAATCAGGGTGAACAACCAAAACACCAAGAAACTTGTGTCCCTATCCATTTGATAGGAGCTTAATAATGAAACCATTCCCCAAGGGATTTGAAATCCCCAAATTTGACAAATATCGAGGGATGGGAAACCCTAAAGATCACATCTGGGAATTCCAGGTTCATTGCATGGAGGTCGCATATGACAATACTTATCTAATTTGGCTATTTCGTAGGAGCTTGGAAGGCCACGCTATAGAATGGTTCTCTCGCTTACCTTCAAGCATTAGAACATTCCAAGAAATTAGGAATGCATTCATTAAAAATTATGCATGCAACATTGCAATGGATGTTAGTCTCGAAGAACTCTCAGCTCTAAAACAAGGAAAAGGTGAATCATTAGCCTCATTCCTACAACGTTGGCAATCCAAGGCTAATCAGAGCAAGTGAACCTTGCCAGAAGAACAAAAAGTTTGTACCATCATATCCAACCTTGAAGGATGCTTGGAATTTCATCTCAAGGTTTAGGGCATCACCACATATGATCAATTGATCTCCAAGGCGCTTAGAATCAAAAGAGCCCTTATGACTCAACCCACGGAATCATCATACCATGAACAACAAAACAACTGCCCACCATCCAATTACAACAATAAAATTCATACATGGGAAAGAAACAAAAACATTACTAATGATGGTGTCGTCGATGCCAAGGTGGTCATTAGTGCCCCACGCCAACATACACTCACACGAAAAATCCCAATTCAACACCAAAACCACCATCACACAGTACACCAACCCAACAATAATCCAACCATCAATAATCTCAATGACTGAAGGGGACCACCTCAACGCAAAAGTTATCCCAAACGAAAATACACCATTTTGGGGGAATCACTTGAGGAAATAATGAAAAATTTGATCGACGAAAAACTTATCAAGCCTCCTACATTTGAGAATTACCAAGAACTGGATGTCAAACCTCCTTGGTATAATGAGAATCAACTCTGTGAATTCCATAAAATCAAATGCCACACCACAAATAGTGGCATTAGACTCAAAAACATCATCCAAGATCTCATCGATAAGAAAATCATAAACGTAGAACAACCTACGGGAAATCAAGATCTTAAGATATATACGAATCCGTTGCCGAATCATGGCAACAGAGGGAATAAAAATGACAAAGGGAATGGCAATGTAAATCATGTGTATGAAACAGTTGTGGCCTCCCTAAATGAAGACTGCATGGTCATTACCATCAAGGGCACCCATGCCGAAGATTGTGGAGTCACCACAAGAGGTGGCAAAGTAACCATCGCAGGATCATCCGAACCAAATAGAGTCCCTTCATCTAGATTTGTTTTGCATGGCTACAATGTTGTATATCAACTTAAGAGAACGCCAGTGCAAATCTCCATCATGGAGTTGCTAAAAATCTCATCGGCCCACAGGAAAATCCTTGAAAAAGCATTGGCCTCATCCATGCCTAATCTCCTTACATTTTCTAACCAAGATATCCCCACCCAACCATCTCACAACTATGCACTTCACTTGGAAGCCATTGTACATAAGAGAAAAATCAAAAGGATCTTGGTGGATGGAGGTGCAGGTTTGAACATATGTTCTTTAAGCCTCATCAAGTAGTTGAAAATATCAGAAGATTCCATTGACAAAGGAAAGGGCATCATGATAAGAGCATATGATGACCAAGAAAGAGTGTCTCATGGCACAATAAAACTCCCTATTCAAGTAGGGCTGACTCTCATGGAAACCACTTGTCAGGTCTTTGACCTCGACTTGCCAGATAATATCCTCCTCGGATGCCCATGGATCCATGCGATGAAAGTTGTAGCATAAACCTTCCACCAATGTGTGAAATTTACACATAATAGACAAGAGGTTACCATCCATGGAGATCTCGAACCTTTCTCATATTGCAAAAATCTTGAAGCAAAATATTACAAAATCCCCCAAGTGCCAAAAAATGATGAGGGCCCATCCACACCATACATCGACCCTGCCACTCTCATGTCCACTTCTATGACAAAGACACCCACCACTCCCACCATTCCCACCATATCCAACATCAAGCTCATCATCCAAGAGGACGGTTGTGGAAGCTACAAGCTCCCTAACAATGCTTTTGTGATAGGAGAGTTACCAAAATCTCCTAGATGACGGGGACGTCCACAAGAAAATCAAGCTTCCACATCACAAACGTCTCCTAAAGACTATCCCAAATTCACAAGATGGGGAGACCTTGGCTAGGAGGCTATTGAAGTAGATCCATCTCACATGTTATATCAAGATGAAAGACCGACACCTGAATTACCAATGGATGAGACAAGCAAGGGCCTACGAATGATGCTCGCAATGGGCTATGACAGAAATTGAAGATTTGGACAAAACGACAATGGGCTCATAATACCTATCATACTAGAGACATGACCCATAACAAATCTTGTCCTTGGATGTACCCCTCCGAGTATAACCATACATGGCCAAAGTCCTCTAGTTAGAATGGTTAATACTCCTCCTCAGCCAACCATAGTAGAAGTAAGCTTACCAATATTCATAGGTAGAGAAATACATAACTTTATAACTAAGGCCTATATTAGTAGTGATGACGAGGATACCATGACCAATCTACCTAGGTTATTTGAGAACACCACCCTCTGCATGATTAGTACCCTATCCTTTGAACCAAACCAATAAAATCATGAGATTTGCTTAGTATATCCCCAACTCATCGACTACGACCGAGGACCACCAGTTCTTGATACATTTGAAAACGATGAGGCACTCTCAGAATTCATGGGATTGAGGGATAACATTCCAGATGGAGATCATAAGGTAGGGTTTATAATGGAGTTGGACACACATGCCTATTATGGGGAAATGATTGAATCCTTCAGTCGCAAAAGTGAGAAACTAAAAATCATATCTAAGTCTTTGAGTGAAAACCACATTGTGGCACTCTCTAACAAGAGAAAAGTAAAAAGAAAGGACATATCCAATGGTGAAAACCTCTCTGAGGAGCCTGAGGATGAAGGATTCAATATTCCTTTAAGAGCTATTCATCAGGAAAAGTCAGTAGTCTTGGCCGAAAAGTGCGATCCTGTCAACCTAGGAACAGAGGAGACCCCACATATCACATTCTATGCGGAATCACTATTATCAAAAGAGGAAGAACTCTTAGCAGCATTCCTAAGGGAAAGGAAAATAAACTTCGCATGGAGTTATGCTGACATGCCAGGGCTTGATCTAAAGACTATGGTTCATCACTTAGTAGTGTATCCAGAAGCAAAGCCGGTCAAACAAAAGCTTCAAAAAATGCATCTCAAATCGCTCTATTAGTGAAAATGCAGCTGAGAAAGCTACTAGATGCAGGATTCATACTGTATACCTTAGAATTCCTACTGCTCTAAATGTGTGGAATAACTAAGAAACATGAATAACAAAATACCAAGGACACCTCAAGATTAGCCAAAAGAGTGGTTCAACGGAAGGGAATGCAAATAAAATGAAACACAAATATTTTTACCTCCCTTGTGGTTGATACCTCTTTGATTGGCCCTTGCTTGGATTGGTTGTGTGCTCCTTAGATGATTGTTTGAATGTCTAAATGCAAGATTCCATATGCAAGATGATGAACAAAGATGGCTAAATGATTGAAAAGGCTTGAGGATTCAAATGGACAGCATGTAGTTATGAGAGTGCAAAGTGTTGAGAAGGCAAATGGGCAGCATGTAGTTACACAAATCAAAAGTGTTGGAAATGCCCTTGAGAAGGGGGTATTTATAGAAGAATTTGAATTCCCTAGAGAATTCAATGGTTGAGATGCATCCAACAAGACCAAGATGAAGGGCTATGGTGGGTTGAGAACCCACAAGCCCTCACATCTTGACATGTGGAGGGTGAAGTGGACAAGAGGATATGAGGTGGAGATGAGTTGTCAAAAAAGGTACATGAGGTGGAAAAGGACATGCACCTTGGGGGATGAGAGGATTTCCACAAAAAGGGATTTCTTGTCCCCAAGTGGGAGTGAAAGGGACACTTGAGGAATTTTGGAATTCCTCAAAGATCTACATGGGAAAAGGAAAGGTGGTTGGAGATATAAATGTGAATTAAAAATTCACATTCATAGGATGATCTAGAGGATAAAAGGTGGGCTCCAAAAAGGTGGGACTTGGTCACATGTGGAGATTGTGACAAGTCCAAGGTTAGGTCACATGTGGAGATTGTGACAAGTCCAAGGTTGGATGAAATGTGAATTAAAAATTCACATATAAGAGAGGGGAATCTAGGAAAAATAAAAAGGAATTAAAAATTCCTTGGAGAATGATTAGGCTTAATTAATTAGTAATTAGAAGATAATTAGGGGCTAATTAGGATTAAAAGCCAACTTGCAAAAGTTGGAGGATGTGACACATCCTAATCAAGGATTAGGCATGTGCACATCCTTAATGAAGAAATTAGGAATGGATTAGGATTAGATGAAAATGACATGTGAGGAATTAAATAAATGTAATATTTATTTAATTTATTTGATGAAAAGAGGATTAAGGAGGGTAAGGTATTTAATTATTAATTAAATACCTTAGGGATTTAGCAGAATTAAAGATATTAATTAAATAATAGTAATATTACTTAATTAACCGGATAAGAGGATGTTTAGACGAAAAGTGATAAATTTGGATAAATTAAGTGTCCAAATTTGGATGTCTACATTTTGCCCTCTTTGAGATGGTGTTACGAAGTAGCATCATTTCAAAGAATATTAAAATATAGAACCTAGAAGAAGATGGTTAGATTGGAAAAGATGCCCCAGTCATCCAAAGGAGTGACTGGGAAGGGAAAAAGAAAATGATGAAATTAGGGATGAATGATGCCCCCTCGAGAGGACATGCGGGTTCAAGAGAACACGGGTGGGCTCTCGAAATAGATGATGTGATGCAAGGGGAGATGAGGAAGATGATGCAAGGTGATGGGAAGAGGATGCAAGGTGATGGGAAGAGGGAAGGAGAAGCGATAGGAGATGGATGAAGCACAAATGGATTTCAAAAGGTGATGTTGCCCCAGTCAAGGTACAAGCCAAAATGGGTTGATGATGGATGGAGTGTTGTCAATGAGGGAATTAAAGATCCCAAAACAACACGAGGATAGGGAAGGGTACATCCCATTGAGTGGTATTGATGAGGGAAGGATACATCCCAAAACACCACTAAAGGATAGGGAAGAATACCTCTTGATGATGATGAAAGTGTTGTTGATGAGGGAATGATACATCCCAAAACAACACCAAAGGGATAGGGGAGAATACCTCCCGATGATGATGATGATGATGATGATGATGATGATGAAAGTGTTGTTGATGAGGGAATGATACATCCCAAAACAACACCAAAGGGATAGGGAAGGATACTATTGGATGATGATGATGATGGGTCAAGGCTGAGAACAAGACCAAGGATATGATTAGATGATTCAGGCTAAGTGGAATGGATGGAGATTGGATAGAGATAAGGATGAAGGATGAATGGATGGGGGGATACATGCAAGACGATAGAATGGAAAATGAGATGCAATTCTAAATGCAATTTATCATCTTTGGAGCACTGGTTTTTGCTATAGCATCAAACACAAGACACCAGGGTATGAAGAACCAAGGCGAATTAGTGTCTAATGCATAAAACAAACACAACAAAAAACAAGGCTATCCCAACACCCCAAAGTCACAAAGACCTTGGTCGGGCCAGGTATTGAGATAACTACAAGCACAAAAGGATGCCCCAGCATAACACAAGACCTCAGGGATCTTGGTGGGTACTACGTGGGACAACCAAGAAGACACAAATATAAAAAGAGCAAGATATGCCCCTATGTTGACCAATCAAAACACACCATAATATGATGGATTATGGCAGTCTTGACAAGTGATGATAGGGAGCTCAAATGATAAACAAAATCCCAAAACATCAAAAGATTGCAATCAATTTCAAATGTCCTTTGCCATAGGATCGAGGGGATATATGGGATTGATGAGGTCTGTTAGGAAGGATACATCCTGTTGAGACCAAAAATGATGGATATTAAAAGATCGTTATGACGTGGGATGTTCAAAATCAATTGGATCTCATGATACAAGTGGATCTCGTTTGTTAAGAACCAGCTAGATAAGGGCATAGCTTGATGGCACGACACAAGGAAGACAAGACATGGGACTGACAAAACCTAAAGACCTAGGGGCTCGGGGGCCGATCAAAGATTAGTCTTGCCTACGTGAAAGCGTAGAGCCCTCATAGTTCAGTGAAAGGTGGATGACTGACCAAGATGGAGACCTTGATGGATGGTAAAGATAGGATGGACAAAAGGAGAAAGACCGATGATAGACGATAGAGGACCAAAGTGGACAATGAAGATCGATGATGGAACCCCGGGGGTAGATCAAATGATCGACCTTGCCTACGTGAAAGCGCAGGGGCAACGTAGTTCACCAAGACCAAAGACAAACAATGGATAAAGGATGATAAGATGATAGGATAAGTGGATAAAAAGATGGGACCGACAATAGGAACAAGAGTTGAAGACTGATGATGGAACCTCGGGGGCGGATCAAATGATCGACTTTGCCTATGTGAAAGCACATGGGCAACGTAGTTCGACTAAAGACCGACAAAAAATGATGGATGAAAGAGGATGAGATGACCCTAGATAAGGGGATACAATGATTGGACCAACATGATGGGACAAGATAGATGAATGATGAAGTGATCAGATAGATGATGTTGGACGACAGTGACTATATAAAGCTCAGGGATGGGATAGTTATCCAAATCATCAAAGATGAAGTGGGCAAATGACATGCCATATAGATGAATGGTGAAATGATGAATGATGAGATAAAAAAGATGTGCAAAAGAAGCAGAAGTGATGATGATAGGATGGATGACATTGGATTGCATGGGGTAAAGCCTATAGCTAGATACCAATGACAAGGGATGAGGAGATGGGATGAGGGGAGAGAAGGGGGGAGGAAAAAGGATTGTTTGGGTGAATTGGATAGAGGGATAAGGATTTGGATGAGGAAAAGGTGACCAAATGGGTAGATGACTGATGCTTGGAACAGGTGGAAGATTACTCAGAATGAGTAAATGATTGATCAAGATTATGGAATGAGAGTTTGAAATGATAGGAGGTTTGATGAATGTTTGAGATGATAGGAGGTTCGATGAAGTGTTGAGATAATAGATGAAAGTTTGAAGCAGATGAATGGTTACATGGAATGAGTGAATAGATTTATTAGAATGGATGAATGGGACAAAATTGAAGAAGATGGAGGGAGGGATCTTAAGACTTTGTTGAGATGGATGAAAGCCCAGATTAGGGGTTTGGATAAGCTTAGATTGGGATAAGATTAAAGCTCAGATGAGGATTGGATCGAAGACTAGAATGATTGAAGGATATGATTGAATTGATTCTACACCGAGTTTCGGGGCTTTAAGTGATGTAAGGTGTTGACAAGCAGATTTTTCCCGATTTGGCAATTTTCAAAAACTGTCAAATTTTGTCATTTTAGGAAACCTCATGGATAGACGTTTGGGAGTCCCAATTTTGTCCAAAAAATACCCATTGGTGAGATAGGATGAATTGCCAACAAACATCCCAGATTCAAGATATGTATTTTGAGCTATGAGTGGAAACAATCTTTGAAAAAACACTAAATTGGGATTTTGGGGGTCGAGATGAAACTTTGAGGCCCCAAAAATGGGTCAAAATGGGGTCCAACCAAGTTGGGAATCCACTCATTAGCTCATAATGCAACCACCCATCAAATTTCAGCTCAAACGGACACCCGAGTCAAAAGTTATGGCCTCCAGAAGGGTCGGGGTAAAAATCAAAAATCAATTTTGAAAATTTCAAGACATGGGTTTTGTTCGATAGGAAAAATGAGGAATTGGGTCGAAATCAGTTTGTGTAAAAAAAGTCAAAAATTAGTGGAAAA
>VDFB02191822.1:0-46338 GCA_007258455.2 Sequoia sempervirens
ATTTCTACAATTACTCATTTATACTATAACAGGAAAAAATGCTCAAAACGTGAAATAAATAAATAAAAAATGCTAAATTCACTTATTTTATTCACAATTTCAATAAGAAATGGAAAAATGCAAAAAAAAAAGGGGCGTGAGCAAGTACTTGGAGCTATTTTTGGAGGTCATTGTCACCTGTACTCGGGATCCCGTTCGCTGCAAAATAAACTATGTTCGTTTTAAAAAAATAAATAGCATTAGAAAACGGGATCTCGATTTCTACAAAACGGGATCCCGTTCCTTGTCCATCAGTTCAAGATCCTTTAGGAAACGAGATCCCGATTTTTAAAAAGCGGGATCCTATTTTGTATTTAGGCTCGAGATCCCGTTTATTAAAATCGGGATCCCATTTTTGCAATGCCGATTTCAATTTTTTGGCTAAGGAAAAAACTTCCACGTTTCGTGGACTCAAGTTTGTGCACTTACCCCTTTGCACATTCCTCCATAAGGAATATTCCCATGGAATATTCCTTCCCCTTTTTCACATTAAAACTTTGTTTTAATTTTCTAAATATCTAATTTCCCCTCACCCATGAGAATATTCCAAAGAATATCCTCTCTCCTCACTCATTTGAAAAAAGGGAATATTCTTCTTCCTAACAAACTTACAAGACTTCTTGTGCAAGTTTTGAGTGTGTTTGTTTGGAAGAATATGGACCTTTGATTCTTTCCTTGATCCATGTGATCATTGATTCTCATTCGTTGATGAGAATCCATGATCCATGTTTCACCTTTCCTCCATCCTTGACCATTGATTAGATTTTTCAATCTCAACCCTTCATTTCTCATTTGTCCTCCTATAAATAGGTCACTATTTTGGAGACAAATGGATCCATATTTTAATAGCAAACTTATGTTGTTAAAATTAGTTGCACTTGCACTCATATTTATCACTTATTTAGCATCTTTTAGTTTAATTTCTTGCATCATATTAGCTTAGCTTCCATTAATCGCTTTCATGATAACATAGATGCATTCATCTAGCTTATTTGGTAATTGGTGTTTCAATATTTTTAGCTTAAAATCCATTAAAGATTAGCTTTGCATACATCCATATCAATCATCTTAGTCTACATGTTAAAATAGCTTGCATCATGTTAATTTAGCATTCAAATCATGTTTTCCTACACATCTATCATCTGTTTCATCGATTCTCTTCAATAGAATCGATTGAAACAAACTCATTTATCCACGGGATTGGGAAAGGTTCATCATTCCACATCAATGTGACACCACTCCCCCAATAGGATAAGTTTCAATAGATTAGAATAGGTATTTCTAAAGCTTCCATAGTTTAACATGTTAAGTTTTAATGGATTCTTAGTCTAGTTTTTTATTGATTGATCTTATGGGACTAATGTTTAGTGGCACAATTACGCTTCAAATCCTCATGGATCAAGTGTAGTTGGCCCATACTAATCCGTCGATCACATTTTGGCGCTAGAAGGAGGGCATAACTGATCAAATTTAACGAATTTTTCTCTCGAAGTCTATTTTTTCTAGTTTTTGCAGGTACAACGAGGCTCTTAGAGATTTCAGCAACTCCTTTGTTAGGCATTGCCGACTCGCCATATAACGATGGTCTTTCCATCAGAAATAGTGATTCCTAATTAAAACCCTAACGTTGATTAAAAGAAATTACGGTGCTAATACTTTTAAAAGTATTGAGGATTTAAAAACGGTGACACCACCAAATAGCGACACTATCGTTGTCTCTATCTTACTGCAAAGTGACGCTATTTTTCACCAGAGTAACACTCATTTGAATTATGGTGACGCTATTGTGAACAACGACACTTTTTACTGGTAAGCAAAAATAGTGAGTGATTTTTAGCATGTGCTTTAAATTTATGATTTTATCTACTTTTCGACATATCACTGACTTCTCGCTTTTTTAGGCTAACTAGGTTTTGCAGGTTTGGACAACGAAACTTGAAGTGAAGAAGCATACTACTATCATTTGAATTATAATTGTAACAAGTGTTGTGACACTTATGGGGAAATTATAACCCATTTATGATGCTTTTTATTTCATGTTTTAGGACCAGACTAGATTTATTTTGGTTTTTAAAATGAATGTTCAAATTGGATAAAATTGAACCCTCACATCATTGTGCTTGTTGGTTTTAAAATTGAACAATACAACTTCCATACTTTGTTTGGTGTTTAAAATGAACTCACTTTGCTATGATGGATTAAAATGAACATGTGTTTGATTTGTCTACGTATTCTTGTTGTGCGTATCCAATCCCCTTGCGCTTCATGCAATCTTGGGTGAAGAGAAATACACAAGTCTACTTTTCTGCTTAGAAGTTCTTATCCTTTCCCCTCATGCCTATTGGAAATCTTGGGTGACGAAAATAATTTTATACTTGAAACATGTGTAACCTTTAGAGGGACTGCCTCCTAACTTGTGAGAGGGAACGACCCAAGCGATGCTTTCTATCTGGCTCGCTATATAAATAATTTGGAGTGACGAAAGTCATTAACCAACTAGTTGTGGTTGTCTCATACAGATGAATGTCTCCCCTAGTATCCTTGTGACATGCCAAAACCCTTAGATATTTCTAAGGGCTGGGAGGCCTCTTAATTGAGTGAATCGTCGTGTGTATGGCACCGGTCTATCTTAGATATGGTCATTAAAAACCTTGTTGTAGTAGCTAAACAAGTCCAATTCCAAAACGTATTTCAAGGTAGTACATGGGAGTAGCACCGTGCCCAAAAGTTACTTACCATGTCCAGTTTTCGATTGAGGCAATAAAGCTAATGGGGAAGGGACTCCTTTACTTGGCGTGTCAAGACGTTACATTTCCTTGTCATAGCCTATTTGTCCACTTCATATTCATGGATTAATCATCTCTTCGGATGATGGTAAGCCTATTGAAAAATACGTACCTGATCTATCTAGGATTATAAATGCTTGAGAATCAATTTAACACTTGCTTGATTCCAAAACAATTGAAAACAAACATCAAAAAGTATTTTCAAAATTTTAAACCCTTTGGTCTAATTATGGATACCCTTTGAAAAAACCTTGATATTGATGCTTGTCCTAAGAATTTATTCTTAGAGACTTCTAAATATTTTGGTTTACATCTCAATCCATACTTCCCAAAGTTAACCTAGGTAACTATGCCCCTAACTTCATCCTTTTCACAAAATGGACTTTGTGAAATTGATGATGTTTTTGACATAGACATTTAGTTTGAACTTAAGAAAGACAAGTGTTTTTGGTAAAAATAAACTCATTATGCAAGATAAATTGACAAATTGAACCCTACATGACCATTTGGCATCCAATCACTCCGATTGAACAACCTGACCTTATGCCCGCTATCATTTAGCCAAACTTTGAACTCATTAAAGGAGAACAAACCGATATAATTAGTAGTTTGAGAAGCTTCACTTTTGAAACAAAGGAAACCACAACCTAGTGGAGAAACATAGCATACATTATAGATGAAGAAGAGGAACAAGCTGGTATTGTGGCTAGAAGGCCCATATTACCACCCCCTGTGTGGCAATAAATATCCTCTTTTTTATGATCTTCGAACTTCTCTAAATGATCTCACGCAAAATCAAAAGCCCCAAACATTTTGTCACTTCAAACTTAGGCGTCATAGTAAAAAATATATCAAACAACACCTTGAGGCACTCTATCAAAATAGGAATAGGTTGACAAGAAACTTTTATAGACGCGTTTCAATGAATAATCCAAAATTGTATGCCCTATTTTGAAACTCAAAACATTGGTCTTTTTAATGATCTTGAACTTCTCTAAATGATCTCATGCAAAATCAAAATCCCAAAGAGAAGGTCTACATGTCACTATTTTAAACTTAGACATCATAGTTCAAAGTACATTAGAAGACGTATCCTAAGATAGTACTACAACCGAGATAAACCACTAAGGAGACATTTTCTTTGCTATTTCATGAGCAAACCAGATCTACACATTTCACAAGAACTTCTCCTTAATCGTAGGATTTGAAAACTTTAGATGTCTAGCATGTTTCTCACCACCTTGGTCTTTGAAAATAAAGGTTCACTCTAAGTCAACATTGGGTCAAACATTTTCATCCACCCCTTATCAAAATCCAAACTTCACTTCACCAAACTTTGCAAAATTTTTGAACATACCAACACTTTTTGACTTGGACATATATCAATCCTCAACCCTTAACTTAACTACTTTGTATATGAAATGAATCCTTTTCCATGCATTTGGTTAAGTTAATTATCATTTTTGAACTATTTTATCTTGAAAGTCACAAGTCTACCCTTAAGATTCACAAGTTCATAAACATCCTTTATCCAAACATCAAAACATCAAACTTAACTCAAAAGTGTTGTACCAAAACGTTTACAAAGATCACTCCCCATATCATTCATCTTTTCATCTACCACTGCCATCATTGCTCCAAAAATACTTAGAGCATCCCTTTTGCCTAGATTTGAGTCAACTAGAGAGTTCAAACATTACAAATCTCAACACAACTCTCCCATAGGTGACCCAAAATTTATGCTAAAAATAAGATCACAACACAAGAGAATCATGGAGAAAACCAATGTCACATTCACCTCAAGTGATCCTAATCCTCAAGAATTTGATCCAAGAAGTCATGTAACCCCATCACAACAACCTTCATCTCCATCAGGGCCATATGAGATAGAAGACGTCATGAACAATCCATTTGGACTTACTAGGGAATAAATCATGGAACATCAAGCCTTAGAAAACATAGCTCCAATTTCCCCATCTTTTGTTGCACAATAATTGACACAAGGCTTGAATTCATCCACTATTTAAACAAATACATCATCAGGGCTAAATCAAATATCTATTCCTCATATTGCAACTAGTCTTGCCAAGGACTTTGGCCACACTCTTCCATTTGAAAGCAACACAATTGTGGGTACTCTCAACACCACTCCATCCCAAACAACCACTTGGACACCAACATTTGGTGCTCCTCCCATCCTCGAGGATCCCCAACATCCATATAAACCACTTACACTCCACTACTCCACAACAACCTCAACATATCGAGGACACCCATCTTTATCCATACCCATGAGTACCACAATTTTTCCCAACATCTCGCAAAGTAGTATAGACCAAGTATCATAGGTAGATCCAAAAGGGCAAGGGTCACTTGCAACTTTTAATGTAATAGACATTTCCATCCATCTTCCATGAGTAAGACAAATTTAATAATTGCCTAAAATATATCGAGAGTTCTATCTATTAATAACTTGTTACTGCAAATAATCTCTTGATTGCTAAATTTATTAATTGCATATTAGGGTTGGGAACCTAAAGCCAAGAGAGAATTTAAATATCAATTGGCGGAATTCTAATCAAGGATTTGGTGGTCTCATGCCTTTAAGACATGACACACGACATTATTTTATTGCTTGCCTCAGCCATGTAAATTGGAGGCTTTCCCCCCCCCCCCCCCCCCCCCCCCCCTTCCTAAATTATATTCTACTAATTCTATTTATTTTATAAGGGAATAAGCAGTCTAAGAGAAATTCCAACCTCTCATCACAATCCTACAACCCACACAAAAAAATAAATACCCAAAACCTGAATACAGATGTGTCCTAACTCACCCATTGATCCCGTAAGTATATTATCGCATTTCTATAAATAAGCACAATAGGTTTATTAGTAAGCATCTAAACAACAACAAATAAATAAGAATCCTTAATAATGCAATAATAATAACAAGCCTTAGCAACAAGAATAATACAGCAAGCAACCCTAGTAGCACAAATTAGCAACAATGACAACAAGCAGCCTTAGTAACACAACAATGATAAAGAATAATAGTAAGCAATGGTTCCAGTAGCACAACAACAAAACAACACTGCAGCCTTTTAGCAAGACAACAAGTAGCCTTAGTAGCTCAACAACATCAACAATCTCAACAATATGCCCAAAAACAACAATTCATCACATAACAATAGGGTTTATACTATAAACCTCAACAAACCATTGTCAACCCTAACACATTAGGAATATATATGCCTACACCATCATCACCTTATCGAACAACACCATACACACCATACAACACCTCATCATATTAGAATCCCATGTACACATCATCCACCATCCCACAATACGCATATGTTCCTCCACCAATCCCACAAGATGATATGGCATCACAACTCAATGCATTAACACAAGAAATGTAGGATATCTAGATGGGAAAAATGAAGAAATGCCCATATCCATTCGATAGAAACATTACAATGGTACCATTCCCTCCCAGTTTTGAAATCCCAAAATTTGATAAATATAAAGGGAGAGGAAGTCATATGGACCATATCAAAGGGTTTAACATCATGTGTATGGAGGTCACCTATAGTGAGTCCTCTTTGATGCGTATTTTCCCATGAAGTTTAACTGATCCTGCCATGGATTGGTTTTCTCAATTACCTCTAGGTATCAAAAATTTCCAAGAAATCATTGAAAAATTCATAGATCACTTCTCCTTTAATCTTGACATGAACATAAGATTATAAGAGTTGTACACTCTCAAACAAAACAAGGGAGAATCTTTCGCCAATTTCTTGCAACGATGGAGGCAAAGAGCGAGTAAAAGTAAGTGGCCAATTCTCGATGAACAACAAGTGGGGATCATCATAGAAAATATAGATCCAGATCTATCATTCCACTTGAAAATGTAGTCCATCACATCTTATGACGAGCTTTTCCCTAAATCCCTTAACATTGAGAGAGCTCTAATCTCATAGGTAAATACTCAAGCCTACAAAGAAAATTGTCCATCAACCAGTTCAAACGACAAGCCTCGTGTCTGGGCTAAGAACAAGTACGTAACGAATGATGGCATGGTAGATGCTAAGGTGGTCTTAAGTGCTCCTAGTCCAAACAACAATCAAATAGCTAACATTCAACCAACTGTGCAACAAACAACACCACCACAAAACAATCAGGTCAACAACACCGAAACACAACAAAGATGAACACCCAACAAGAACAACTATCCAAAATGCAAATATACATAGTTTTCAGAACCCATTGAGACTGTTAGCTCTCAAAAACGCAGGCGGAATGCCTCAAGAGGCTTCTAATCTCTTGATACGCTTTAGGGTAATAGACAAGGTCAAGAGAACTCAACCTTCTACTCTTCAGGTGCTGCTAAACCTAGGCGGGTGTACCTTTCTGAATGAAGCAAACTTGACTTATGGTTATCCTTCTTGCAATGATTTGTCCACAATGGCAGGTGCAAGTGAACAAATGAATTCAAGCGCAATAGAAATCTCCTTAATTTAAATCCTAAAATACTCAATTAACAGATATAAAGAGAATAAATGAATCTTAATGATGAAACTGCAGAGACTAGTGCCTTATTGGGTATGCAAGAGTCAAATGAAATCAAGATGAGCAAATACTCTCTGGAGAAAACTCAAATTATTTGGCATACATTTTGTTTACAACTTGTATAAACATGCAATACTGTAACTACTAAGCTCTACTTTTAACAATCCAAATGAATCTCTCTGATTACTGTGATCAATTAAAAGGATTTAATCTCTGCTTGAAAGAACCAATCGATTAATCACATAGAAACAACAAATGTGCACTGATGAATTGAATATAAACTTGTTATATCAATTTAAACAATCAGAAAGAATCCATCTTGGAGACAGCTTAGCAATACTTTCATTAAATTCAATAGATAATTGACACCAGAAATGTGCAGCAACATCAATTGACTTTCATAAATACCTCCATTTTAAAAAACATGCATCATAGTCTCTGATTTGATAAATCTATTGTACTGTATCCATCTAATTTTCCTACTATATATCGAATAACTAATAGCTGATGATGATTTTACAATTACAAAATGCCTATTTATACACTAGCATTAGAAAAATATCATATTGAGATCCAATGTCAGCCAACTGCTTAATTCGGGCTCATTTCATGTCGGCCTGCAACGGTAATTGAACATCCACATGTCAGCCACAGTATTTGAATTTATGTTAATCTCATTGAAACAATCGCCGAGACAAATCGCAGTCATGCCGAAGGCAATTCAATCGCTACAGTCGCCCCGCGCTTTATTCGCTTTCGCCATGACATATCTGAGTCGGGGAGATATCCTGTAGATCACTTTATGTTTCCCCGAGAGTTATTTTACCTTTCACATGTCGCTATGACTTTATGATATCGGGGAGATGTCTCACAGAGCATATTGTGTTTCACCGAAAGTCTCCCTCCATCCTGTGTGTCGCTGTAACATAATGATTCTCTCGCCGATGTATCCTTCTATCTTATGTGAGTCACTATAACATACCAACATCGGGGAGACCTCTCATAGAACACTTGAGTCATACCGAAAGCCATCAACCATCTTGTGTGTCATCGAGATAAATCAATCATCATGCCGACAAAGTCATTTTGTGTTCTATCAGCAAGACCCACCATACTCGCCAAGACCATACACCGAAGTCACAATAGTCTCGCTGAGGTATTCATTTTATGTTGGTCGGTGAGACCCCTTTGAATTCGCTATGACTTATTCCGAAGAAAACATCTCTCATCGATGAGACTTTTGATAGAAACCTTTTGTGTAATGTTGGCGAGATTGAAGGTCACTCGCCAAGACCTCACTCCGATATTGCTAACTCATACTGATATGTATCTTCTCGCCACCGGTTGGTGTGACAATGTAAATTTGCTATGACCTCACACTGAAAACATGTCTGGCCAAAGTGAATCCTTAATGTGTTTGTTGGTCAATGTAATAATTCAAACTCACCAAGACACAATGTCGAAAACATTAACTCTTACTGATGTACCTCCATACATGCCGGTCAGCGAGACATAAAGCACTCGATGAAACAACATGCTGAAGACCAAACTTCTACCAAAATGTGTATCTTTTTCCTTGTCGCCAAAACCACGTGAATGTCACGCCGATAGGTGCCAGTAGATGAAAACCAATTGCCATGACACCAGAAACGTCTTGCCGATAGGCAACATAGACGTTTATCAAAAAAATGGATTGGGGAGACCCGGGCCATCTCATGCCGATATATTTCCATAGGTAAATGTCGATCGCTGTGACAATTAAGAACTCATGCCAATAAGCTTGCAACAAACATATGTTAGCAAAAATGCATTGTGGGTCAAGGAGACCAAGATAGACTTATGCCGATATGGACCACAACGTGAAAAATGCATGACCCGATGGATTTTGGGATAAATATAGGCAAAATGCAAACAAAATGTCACGATGGAAAGCCCCTATGCTTATGATGAGGACACATATGGAAACTCAGGGGGATAAAAAAATATGTAAAATCATCAGATTTTTATAGTTCCAATAGTGGATCCATCTGGGGATGAATGATAGTAAGATCATTGCAAGGATCCAGATCTTTGGGTGAGCAGACCAGACACAAAATGACGAACCAGTGAGCAAAATGGAAGATAATGCAAAATGAAGGTATAGCATGATGGAATGGATGGAAAATGAATGCAAAATAGAGATGAACCAAAATCCTAAACTACTATGCATGGAAAATAATTTTAAAGAAAATTAGCAAGAGCTATCCATGCACTGGCAACCCTTAATCCTCTGTGTTGCTCAAGAGAAAAAATGCTTAAGGAATTTCCCATGAACAGGCAACTCCTGATCTTCGCCAGCCATATTTTGTAGATAATATGAATCTTCACCTCTCTTCCCAATAATAACAAAAGGTCCCAGCCACAAAGCTTCAAACTTACCATGCTTACTTTTCTCTTGACACCTTGCATTCCACATCAACACCAAGTCATTCTCTTCAAATTTTCTATCATTTTCCTTCTTGTCAAACAAATACTTCATCTATGTCTGTAACTTCATGTTTTGGTTTTGGGAAACTCTCCTTATTTCATCAAGTTCAGCTAGTTGCTCCATTCTTTCTTCCATAGGTTCAGAAATATCCAAATCTTCCTGAAGAACAAACTTGTAGACTGGCAACAAATTCTGCAGTCATCCCTGCCTCACATCTATACTAATTCAAATGGGATTTTCCACTGCCTTCCTTAATGTGAATCCTATCAACCCACACAACTAGGTTTTACCTTGAATCCTGCTTTGTCTTCAACATCCTCCTTATAATCTTCAAAACACTCTTATTGCTAGAATCTGCTTGACCATTAGCTTGTGGATGGTAAGGAGTTGCATAATAAATGGTAATGCCATATGTGTCATAGAAACCTTTAAATTCATCTAACCTGAAACACATCCCATTATCTGCATTAACTCAAAGCAGTGTACCAAATCAAGATAATGTTCATCAAGAAATCGTCACCACTTGCTTGTATCCCGCTTAGTTGGGATTGCTTCTTGGATCATTTGTAAAATAATCATAAATCTTAGTATCCACTCTGTGTCCTCCACTTGGTTTTTTTCCCTCAGATTCTCCAATGAAATCAATTCCCATTGATGAAAAGGGACATCAGCCTGCAAGGGTCGAAGTGGCAAGGCTCCTTGATATTTCAGCTTTCCAGAGAACTTCTAGCAGGCTTCACATTTTCTTACATGTGTAAAGGAATCATTAAAAAACTCTAGGCCAATAGTAACCTGCCCTGAGGATTTTGTGCGCAGTTGTTTTTGTTGAATAATGTCCACAAAATCCTTCATGCATTTCACTTAGGACATGCTTGGCCTGAGGCTCGTCCAAACACAATAACAGTATACCATCCCTATTCTTCCAAAATAGATCTCCATCCATGAAAACATATTTAAATGCCTGCAACTTCAAAGTTCTTTTTTGGCTGTCACTCAATCCCTCTGGATACTTTGTGTACTTAAGGTAATGCATGATATCAATATACCAAGGAGTGTGCTCGATGCTTGCAATTGTAGTCCCTTCTTCTACATTACAAACTTGATTTGCTTCAATATTTGATTCTGCCATCAACCTAGCCAAGCCTTGACCTCTTACTAATTTGGTAATTTGTATCTCCATGTCAAATTCTTGGATCTTGTTAATCCATTTGCATCTTTTTCCTGTTACTTCATACTGTGTTAGAATATCTTTGACATCAGCATGAGGGACATAAGCAATCACCTTTGCTCCAACAAGATAGGGCATGAAATCCTTTGTAGCCTTTATTAATGCAAACGCCTATTTTTCCATTATGTCATATTTCAATTTAGACCCTTGTAATGACTTACTGAAGAAAGACACAGGTTGTTCATGACCATCGTCATTCTTCTATAACATAACAACAACTATAGTGTGCATTGAAGAAAATGAAAATATCTGAAAAGCTGTAGCAAAATCTAGAGATTTAAGGATAGGAGCCTCCTTGATGGCCCTTTTGATAGATATAAAGGCTTCCAAGGCATCTACAGTCCATTCCATTTTCTGTCCTTTCTTCAACATTTTTGATATGGGCTTAATAATCTCAGCAAAGTTAGAAACAAATCTCCTAACAAAATTAATCTGTCCAAAGAATGATTGTATACCCTTAACAGTTTTGAGAACCTGAATTTTGTGAATAGCTTCAACCCTCTCAGGATCTATCCTAATTCATTCTTTTGAAACAATATTTCATAAAAGGTTACCTTCTGTGACTGCAAAATGACACTTATTAGGATTTAAGCTAATACCGTATTCTAGGGCTTTAATAAATACCTTCTCCAAATGTTGTACATGATATTCAACCTTCTTTGAATAAGCAGTCAGGTCATCCAAGTACACCACCATGATAGCATTGATCACATTAGAAAATGCCACATCCATAGCTCTTTGGAAGGTCGCTCCTACATTAGTGAGACCAAATGGCATTCTTATGTATACATAGGTTCCCCAAGGAGTTGTAAATGTTGTCTTATATTGCTCAGATTCTTTTACCTTGACTTGGTTGTATCCTGAAAACCCATCCATCATGGACAGTAGTTCACACCCTATTACCTTATGCAATATAGCCTCCATATTGGGTAGAGGATAATTGTCCTTAAGAGATGCCATATTCAAATTCCTGAAATCCACACATAATTTGATGTCTCCATTTTTTTTCCTCATAGGGACCAAATTTGAGACCCACGTTGAATGCCCGATTGGTTTGATGATTCCTCCATCTTTGAGCTTTGTCAACTCTTCTTGCATTTTAGGCTCCAATGTTGGATTTATGGGTATTTGCTTTTGTCTGAAAGGCTTAGCATCTGGCTTCAATGGTATTTCATGCTGAAACAAATCTTCCATGTATGCTTTTAGATCTTCATACGACCAAGCAAAGACATGTTTATACCTTCTCAGCAACTCTATCAGCATTCTTCTAAATGTAGGGCTTATCTTCTTTCCTATGTACACCTTTCTTCGTGCTATCTCAGTCCCCAAGTTAACTTCTTCAATATCTTCTCTTCTGATTGGTGTTTGCTTCATGAGGGACCGATCATTTCCATCATATAGCCTCTCCAATGCCACCAAACCCTTAGGAAGCTTTTTTTTTTTTGAGTTGTAGGATCTCCTTGCCAAACATTGTTTGCTTCCCATCCACTTCCTCAACAAAAGCATTGAAGTCAATTTCCTGGGCTTCATATTGATCTATACAATTGAGGAATTTCAAAAGGTCAATATCATCATTGAAGACTTGCCAACTATAAATTTTATCAGGAACAGCAGGCCTTGTCTTGAACTCAATCTGTGATACCCTAGCCAATGTGATATCATCTATTTTCAACGCCACTTTTGCTAAAAACTTGGCCATTATGTTCTTTGATCTCTCAATCCACTCAATTGAGAAGGCATCAAACAATTCAATTGTGTCCCATACAACATTCCTATACTATTTCAACCTTTTGTGCTTTGTTGCATATTTTGACTTGATTTGTGAAACAACCAAATCAGAATCGCCCAAAATAGCCAGCAACTTAATCTTATGTTTCACAGCTATGTTTAGACCTATTAATAAAGCTTCATATTCTGCCACATTGTTTGTGCATTCAAATGTCAACAAGAATGAATATTTAAATGTAATACCTTCAGGTGAAATAAATACAATGCTAGCTCCATTACCTTCCTGGCTGCATGCTCCATCAAAATACATCTTCCACACTTCATTGCAGCTTTGTCCCACATGCTTTTCAATTGGATCACTATTGGTTAATTTTGGCTGGGCTGATTCTATCTTAAAACTTCCATGATCAACATCAAAAAAATAGTTGATCTGATCTTGTGGTACATAATCAACCAGCTGGTTCATTCTTGGCTCTCTATACAATTTGACTTCCTGACCATTCACTGGAATTGTAGCATAAGACAGATAAAATTGAACATTTCCTCTAAATGTTGTCCATTGTCTTGATAGAAGCATCCCAAAATGAGGAGGAGTATCAATCACTATTATATCTATATTATAAGCCACCTGTGGATAAGTATCCAGTTTGACTTCAACACCTCTCATAATGCCTACCATAGGTACAGGTATGTTATCCATTGCATAGCACTTACCTTCACATGTATCAACCCACATGCCAAGCTGCTTCATAACTCCTACTGGCATGATATTTATAGCAGCACCAGAGTCTATCATGCAATTTCTTAGCAGTTTGTTATTTATGAGTAATGTAGTGAAAAAATGATCAACTTGTGAGGGAGTTGCTAACACATCACTCAAGCAGACTTCTGGGATATTTACTTTCTCTTGCCTATTGACTACTTTAATAGCTACTCTATTTTCAGAATTCACATGTTTTTCATTTCCATTTGTTATCAATTGAACAACACTATCTCTGTACTCCTTAATTTTCATCATTTCAAGTAGTGGGACAAACATTTTTACCTGAGATAATGCCTGAGTGAATTCAAAAGAAGAGCCCTCCACCCTAGCAATCTTCTTTTGCTCCAATGTTTTTCCTTTGTTTTCTTCCTTCACTTCCTCTTTTTGGACAGGCTTCTGTTCATTTTTATCATGTTGTTTATTTTATGATTTCTTCACAGTTCCTTGTGTTGCCTTCTAATCCTTCATAAAGATTCCCCCAGGAACCCCTTCCTTCTCATTTACTGTTATGTTCCTCAACCAATATTTACTCCTTGCTTCCTCAATTGCAACAACATTTTGTCTCTCTATTTCATCTTTGGTGAGTCTTCTCATACTGCATTGAGTAGGCACCTTAATAGAATGTGGTTCGGTATAGTCTTCTTCAGAATCAGAAAGAACCTGTTATTCAGCCATATGGATATTGTATCTTTGATTTGAAACATCATACTCATAACGTTCATCCTCTGAAGATGAGTATCTCTCTTCCACATGGTGAAAAGTGTTTGAAGTCAAATACACTTTGTAATCTTCTCCATTATTTTCCATCAACATTCCCTCCTCTTGCATCCTTTGAGCTACAACACAATAGTCTAGGGAATGTGGCTTATCACAAGCTTCACAAAAGTAATTGCTACTCACCATATAGTTTCCCTTCTTACTTAATGGATCAGGAGTCTCTTTGTTTCTTGGCCTAGCTGTTATAGGTTTTCCATCTTTCCAGTTTATATTATATGGCATGTCATGCAAACTCAGCCTTTCATTTTAGTATGTGCTTTCCTTTCTGTACTGATAATTATTGCTTTGTTGAGGAGCCCTAGGGTTATCTCTTTTATTGAGTATACCTATAGCCTTCCTGTTGTTTTCAATTGTCAATGCTATCTTCTGAGCTTTAGTCAGATCTCTTGGGACACTATTTCTCAGTTCATACCCCGTTTTAGGATTAAATGCATTTAAATAAACACTCAATGCTACAAAATCTGGCAACCTTGATCCAAGAGGTACTTTAGTTTGCAACTTGTTGAATCTTCAGTTGAAATCATAAATTGAATCATTCTGATTTTTCTGAATTCGCATCAATTCATGAAGAGCTGCATCTGGTGCATTTAGATTCTCATATTGCTCTAGGAATCTATATAAGAATATTTGGAGAGAATTAATTGAGAGTGTTGGCAAGTTGTTGAACCAATCCCTAGCATCTTCCAGAAGTGACATCATAAATAGCCTCATATGTAAATCTTCATATGGCACACCTATGTCTTGGATGAACACATTAAAATTCCTTAAATTTTCTTCAGCAGTAATTGCATTACTCCCTGTAAACTTAGGTACCAGACTTCTCCAACTGCCATCCATAGGGTAAGGGTATAGATGAAACCCTGTCAAATCAAACTATCTGATCATTTTTGCATACTGATGAGGGGGAGGAAAAGGCGTGTACTAATCTTGGTTCATAGGATTGTTATATTGTGCATTATGTTGTGGTACAAAAGGCTGACCATGAGGTGGTTTCATATTTGTATGTTGTGTGGGAATATGAGGTGGATGATTTGGCTGATTATAGTGATTTCTTGTCTGATGGTGGGGAGACACAAGTGGATCAGAAGACCCTGCACTATGATTACCCTGCTTATGAGGTGGTACATACTTTAGGGGGAAATTAGCTATCTGAGAAGTAATTTGGGCTTTCAGTAATGAAACCCTTAGTTCCTCTATCTCCTTCCTCTGTGATTCAAACTGTGCTTTTACTTCCTCAGGAAGCTCATGATCAATAAAGTCATTTTGGTTACCCTCCATCTTCTGATCATATTCATGCTGAATTCTAATTCGTTCAGCCTCTAGTTCAGCTATAAACTCATCCTGTTTCTAAGGATCGAGAAAAGAGAAAGGATTTCTTTGATCTTCTAGAGTACAAGGCTCTACACTCAAATTTTTTCTCCATGTATCATAGCGATCATATGTTTCACAATGTGCTCTTGATACTTTATTTTTATCTGTTAGGCACATATCCTCACTTATCCCTTTTCCCTTATCAACCTTGCCATCTTTATGTGTCCACTTACTACTGCCAATAGGAGCTCCAATATGACCTCCCCTATATTGAGATCTTCTTCCATTCATGTTTGAAAAGCTACAAAATTTATGTCAGAGTCGCCACTCACTTTTGTCAAAAATAAGAAAAAAATGATGTTTCTTATTCCCGACAAAGTCTGTATAAAGTTCCTGGCTCTATGATTAAGGCCTTGATTCTAAATGTATCCCCAGTGGAGTTGCCAATTTTTTAGCTCTGAAAAACACAGGTGAAATGCCTCAAGAGGCTGCCAATCTCTTGATACGCTTAAGGGTAATAGACAAGGTCAAGAGAACTCAACCTTCTACTCTTCAAGTGCTGCTAAACCTAGGCGGGTGTACCTTTCTAAATGAAGCGGACTTGACTTATGGTTATCCTTCTTGCAATGATTGGTCCATAATGGCAGATGCAAGTGAACAAATGAATTCAACCGCAATAGCAATCTCCTTAATCTAAATCCCAAAATACTCAATCACCAAATATAAAGAGAATAAATGAATCTTTAATGATCAAAACTGCAGAGACTAGTGCCTTACTGGGTATGCGGACTCACATGAAATCAAGATGAGCAACACTCATTAGAGAAAACTCAAATTATCTGGCATACATTCTATTTACAACTTGCATAAACATGCAGTACTGTAACTACTAAGCTCTACTCTAACAATCCAAATGAATCTCTCTGATTACTGTGATCAATTAAAAGGATTTAATCTTTGCTTGAAAGAACCAATCAATTAATCACATAGAAACAACAAATGTGCACTAATGAATAGAATATAAACTTGTTATATCAATTTAAATAATCAGAAAGAATCCATCTTGCAGATAGCTCAATAATACTTTCATTAAATTCAAAAGATAATTGACACCAAAAATGTGCAGCAACATCAATTGACTTTCATAAATACCTCCATTTTGAAAACATGGATCATAGTCTCTGATCTGATAAATCTATTGTACTATATCCATCTAATTTTCCTACTATATATCGAATAACTAATAGCTGATTGTTTTACAATTAAAAAAAAATCCTATTTATAGGCCAGCATTAGAAAAATATATCATATTGAGATCCCATGTCAGCCAACTGCTTAATTCAGGCTCATTTCATGTCGGCCTGCAATGGTAATTGAACATCCACATGTCGGCCATAGTATTTGAATTTTTGTTAATCTCACTAAAACAGTTGCCAAGACATATCATAGTGATGCCGAAGGCAATTAAATCACTACAGTCACCCCATGTTTTATTCGCTTTCACTGTGACATATATGAGTTGGGGAGATATCTTGTAGATCACTTTATGTTTCCTCAAGAGTTCCTTTACCATTCGTGTGCTGCTGTGACCTTATGATATCGAGGAGAGATCTCACAAAGCATATTATGTTTCAATGAAATCCCCCAAGTTCAGCACAGATCACCAAGACAATATCAATCTCACACCAATGGAAAGCTTTTGTTCTATTGGTGAGACCCATCGTACTCACCAAGACCATACTCCAAAGTCACAATAGTCTCGCTGAGGTATTCATTTTATGTTGGTCAGTGAGACCCCTTTGAATTCGCTATGACTTATTCCGATGAAAACATCTCTCACCGACGAGCCTTTTGATAGAAACCTTTTGTGTAATGTCGGCGAGACCGAAGGTCACTCACCAAGACCTCACTCCGATATCGCTAACTCATACCGATATGTATCTTCCCACCACTGGTCAGTGTGATAATGTAAATTCCCTATGACCTCACATCAAAAATAACATATCTAGCCGAAGTGAATCCTTAATGTGTTTGTCGATGAGACCACAAGAGTTCGCTATGACCTCATATCAATGTTGCAATTCTTGCCAATGTATCCTCATTCAAGCCGGTCGGCGAGACATAAAGCACTTGGTGAAACAAAATACTGAATATCAAACTCCTACAGAAATGTGTATCATCCTCTATCACCAAGACCGTGGAGAAGTCCTGTCGAACAGTGCCTGTAAATGAAAATAAAATCGCCATGACATCATAAATGTCTTGTCGATAGGTGACACAGACGTTTATCAGAAAGATGGATCGGGGTGACCTACATATTGTCATGGAACATGTTGTGAATTATGCAAGACCCGATGGATTTTATGGGGGTATATAGGAAAAATGTGAGCAAAATGTTATGAAGAAAGGAAATGTGCTCAAGGTAGGACTCAATTGTAAAATGCATGGGTAAAATCAATATGTAAAATCATCAGAATTTTACAGTTCCAACAGGGTGAAACTATAGAAGAGATAAAGTTTTTAAAATCCAGAACCTAAGATTACAATTTTACCCTTTCCTTCCTTTCTTCTTTTACTCGCATGGCTAAATATTTGACTAAATAACTGGTGTGGTATACATCGCCCTAAAGTGTCTGGGGTCCCATGTCAACATGTATGATTTTATAATCAACAATGATGATTTCATCATCAAAATCCTTTAAAGGCTCCACAATCTCTAGTATTTGGTTACTAGAGGCAGGATCATCTAGTATTCTTGACATTTTTTGAGCTTTCTTTGGCCCTGAGGAAGTTTGGAGAAATTTTTCCAGCATGTCTACTCTAGAAGATGTTGTTGGAATGTATTTTCTCTTCTTCTTTGCTGCCTTACTCAGCCATACTAGAGAGTTCTCTATCATAACAAAACCTTTGTTAACTTGAAAAACCTCCCTAGATTCACTAGGAATAATTGATATATTTTCTACATGAGAAGAAGTTATTTCAGATAAATGCGGGAAAGTATTATCTTCAACAATCTATTGGAAAATGATATCTAAATCTTCAAATGCAGGTTTTGTTTGACTAGTATTCTTTTTGGGAGTAGGGGTAGATGGGCTATCTTGTTCACATACTAACTTCAACTTAACTGATTCTTCAGGTTTTTCACCACCACCCCCAAATTGTGAATTTACACTAGAAGACCTAGTAGCCATTCTTGCTAATGATGTACTTCCTGTAGCTACCTGACTAGATCCCTATTCATTTTTCTAAAATGATTTTGATTCATGAATGGAACCAACAACCTTCTTCCATTTCCATTCTAACCAATCTTGAGTTCTTTTGAATACTGGCACAACCCACATACTCATATACAAAACTTCACTTTTACCCCAGTCAACCTTAGGATGGGATTTTTAAGGAAATTTCTCATATTCAGGATCCAGGACCACCGAATCTTCAATCACATTCTTAGGAATTTGGAAAGAAAGACCAAATGATTGTATCTTCTCGAGGGTTAACCTCATATGATCTCTTTTCAACACTTCATTTTCATCAAATAAAATCGTCCTAGAAAGCTTCAATGGAAGGTTGATGCTGATATGAGCTTGCACCATACAATTTTTGTATTACAAAGCCCTTGTTGTCAAAATTGGTTCTCATAAACAAGTACTGGAGATTAATCCTTAAGAATTTTTTTAGCACCTTTAGCCATTTGATTGCTTTTGCATGTGAAGGAAGGAGTTACTAATGGGAAAGTATACCCCCGTTTTCCCATATTCGTGTATTTTATATTCACTATGGCCATTTGTCTACAAACCTCCAAAAACACCAACAAATCTTTAGGATATTTGGGTAATTTCAATGAGGCTTTTTCATAACCTCCTATCCTCAAATAAGAAAATATGTGAAACTGAAAATAAAAATTTCCAAACTTCAACACCAAAGATTTTGACTCAAGGGAAAAATGCATTTCAGGGTTTCCATCCAACTTCCTCACAGCTTCCATAAAAAATGCATCATTAACAAGGTAATATTCTCGCATTCCAACTTTCTTGGTAAATTGTGGATAATATTTATATATGGGCATCCCAGAAGTCAACAATAGCTATGGTTTCAAACCTGGCCAGAAAGATCTTTGACTAGCAATGATATATATCAAGCAAGAACACAGATGGAAAGTGGGAATCTTTTGAAAATTGATTAATTGTTCATGTAGATGAAAGAAAATTATCCTAGCCCAATTGATAAATACATCATCATCATAGATAACCAAAATATACTGAGACAACTAATCTTCAAATAGTTCAATTTGTGCATTCTCGACAATGCGGTGTAACAAAGCAACGGTATTAGCAATTTACACTTTAAAATGCACCCTTTTAAGTTTACTAGGCAACTAGGACTTACTTCTTTTGTCTGAGTTTAACCATCCTTTGGCCATAAAATTTTTACACCAAGCTTCATTAACTGCTAGAACATACATCTCCTTTATAGGTTCCTTTTCTGGAATTCTCAATACCTGGGAAATGAATTTAGGGGAAATTTTAGCAACAATAGTCCCATCCACAGCCTTGATTTCTTGAGTTTTCATAATGCACCTTCTTGCACATGCAGCAATTAGGTCTATACTCTACACGACTTCTAGAAAACCCTCAGGATGAGCTAATCCACTTTCGAGCACCTTCGCATCTACAATAGACTTTACTTTCCAAATGTGCCCATAATTCTTCCAATTTAAAAATTCCCAGCTCTGTATCTCTCACACTAAGCCAATGATTTTCAATTTCAGACTGCATGAGCTCACCACACTTAAAGAAATGCTTGAATTCTTGAAGAAATAATAGCAGCAGGTAGAAGTATACTCAAAGTTTTAATAAATAAGCTCTCACCACCTTAGGCCATGTAAAATGAAAAGACGTGCATTTGGTGTTGAATTAATACAACACTTTATTTTATTTTACATTAATGAAAACCATAAGATTTATGTTCCTTGTAAAAATATTTGATAAGATGTTTCTAGCTATACTGTACACCTTATTAAATGCAAATATGGTGCCTCAAAAACTGTGGAACGAACAACAAACCTCTTTGTTGTGGAAAACTAAAACTTAATAACACAAAGTCAGGAGTTTTGAAGTTTTGAGAACCTCTGACTCACTAACCATACACTTGATGCTACAAAGGATAATAAGTCAGGCCATCAGAAAGTTAAGAAAAAAACAAACCCGATGACAAGCAATACAAACAAGGAGCGCCAAAGAACTAAGTTTGAAACTTGAAGAACACACGACAAAGGGTTAAAAACTTATGGAAAACTACGACAAACGAACAAAATGAATATGAAGGCCTTTAAATTAAGTGGGAAGCATGTTAAAGGGGACATAATTAAAACACATGATACATAGTATATTTATGAGTAACAACGTGAAAAAAATTACATTTTTAAAAACTAGACTCCATTATACATGAGATGAAAAAAAATTCAATTTGCGATTAGTTTTCAAAAAAATTAGGGGGGCAACACGCTCAAATTTCAACTTTTCAGGATGTGTCCACTTTGAAAATTCATAAAATATTATATATTCATTAAAAAAATTATTCCAAAGAATGAGGATAAACTACATGGTATTAGCTAATTTCTCACCGTTTAGATTTTTGAAATTCTAAAAAAAAATTAATCAAAAGGGGGGGGGCAGACATTATGCTATTTTTTTTATAAAAATAGGACTTTTTTTGGGCCCCTCCTTTTTAGACCCTTAATCTTCATTAATTTCAAAAAGAATTAGAATCTTAGAAACTAGACTCAGAGCACTTCAACTCTTGTTCTTGCTACATCTTGAAATTTTGAGTGTAACTATCTTCATTTTCTCGTGCAAAATAGTTTTTGTTGATTTTAGAAAAAAGTGGCATCTTAAGAGCCAAAAGTGTGTCATAGATCCATTTAATTACCCATGATGATACTCCCACTTCTAAAAGAAAGCCTAAATGGTTTAAAAATTTGATGCAAGAAAGTGAGTATATTTTAGTTAGAATTAATCAATCTACTAGAAAGACAAATTATTGTAATTATGCTTTGATGTCTAACATTATGCATTTAAATGATCCTCAAACTTATGAAAAAGCTAAATATAAACCTCATTGGAAAAAGTCTATACAAGAATAATATGATACATTAATTGCTAATAAAACTTGGTATTTAGTTCCCTTACCAAAAGGTAATAATCTTGTTTCATGCAAATGGTTGTATAAAACTAAGGTTAATGCAAATAATGAAGTTAGCAAGTTTAAAGCTAGATAAGTTGCTAGGGGCTTCTCTCAAGTTGAAGGTTTAGATTATAATGAAACATTTCCTCCAGTAGCTAAGATACCAACTATTATATTAGTTCTTGCTTTAGCTTCTCATATGCATTGGCCTATTCATCAAATGGATGTTAAAAGTGCATTTTTAAATGATGATTTACCTGAAGAAATATATATTTCTCAACCTTTTGGTTTCATTAAGGAAGGTAATCAACATATTGTTTTAAAATTGAAGAAATCAATTTATGGTTTAAAACAATCTCCTAGAGAATGGTATTCAAAAATTAATGATTTCTTTCTATCTCAAGGTATCATGCTAGAAGTAAAAAAGATCCAAATTTATATATTAAGCATAGTGAAAATGATATTGGGATTATTATTTTATATGTTGATGATTTAATTATTACTTCTAGTTCAAACAATTTGATTAGTGATGTTAAGTCTCAACTCAATAACCAAATTTCAAATGACTAATTTAGACCTATTACATTATTTTTTGGGTATGCAAATTTCAAAAATACCTAAAGGTATTTTTATTTCCCAACATAAATATGCACAATATCTCTTGGATAGATTTAAAATAAATGATGCAAAGTGTCTTTCTACTCCTTGTGAGTTAAGAAATAAATTAATGGTTGAGATGAAAACTCATTTTGTTGATCCTACTTTGTATAGGCAATTAGTTGGTAGTTTGAATTATTTAACTCTTACTAGACCTGATATTTCTTATAGTGTTGGTTTAGTTTCTAGATTTATATCTAAACCACAACAAACTCATTTTAAAGTTGCAAAAATAATTTTAAGATATATTAAAGGTAGTGTTAATCTTGGTCTCTTTTATTATGCAAATTGTGAATTTTCTTTAAAAGGTTATTGTAATGCCTCTCATGTTGTTGTCAGTATTCTGATACTTTTTCATGTCATGTTGTGTATCTTGAGACTATGTTGGTGATTGTTTCACTAGTTTGATTTGGTTGGTTGATAGTTTAGTGGACTTGGATGCTTATGATACTCTTTTTTGATGTTGATGATATGATGATACATGGTGTTTGGTTTTAATTGGTTATGTTTATCATCTAGATGTAGTAATATATTGTTATGCAATTGATTAATGTTTGCTTTATGATATTTATAATGATGCGTTTATAGGTTTGAGTCTTAGTGAGAGGATAGTGTAGCATCACTCATTTGCGAGCTCCCTGCTATGCTGCAACTTCCTCTCATGATGTGTTTGTTATTAGATATATATGTTTCTTGATGTTTGGTTTGATGCAAGATGTACGCACCAGGCATCGAATCCACCTACACTATCAATTTTGAGTGTGTCTTACAAAGCCCAGTGGGTATGATGTGGAAACTAGAGTTGACAAGAAAGTTCCCCACCCTAGTCCATCACCGTGTCATTGTGTTTGACAATGTGGTCCATTGCAACCCCATTTCCATTTTGGTATTGTTCTATTTTGAGTCATTTATTTTAATTGTTTAATTAATGTTGTGTTAATTATTTGATATAGTGTTGCTCATCACGTTGAGTTTATTAATTTTCATTCAATTAACTAGTTTTATTTAATGATGTTTGTAAGCATTATTTTGATTTAATTAAAGTATCAAAATTAAATTATCAAATTATTAAATGAATGTTGTTAATTAATTATTGAATTAATCCATAAGTTATAGTGATTTGATAATATATATATTATTACTTTAGTACTATTGAATATATTAATGGAACATTATGTACATTTATAAATAATGTTTATTTTAAATTTAGAAGTTATGGATAAGGTTGTTTAAAATAAATTATTAAATTGGAAGTTTCAATGGGAATTTGGAGATAAAGGTATATGTGGATAATAATTATTAATTATTAAATTAAATAGTGTGATTTAATGTTTTAATTGATAAAATAATAATTGAAGGTAAATATTAATATCATTAGATTTTAATCAGTTACTGTGGAAAGAAATATGATCAATTTCAAATTAAATAAAAGTGATAATATTTGCAAACAGGTGGAAAAAGCAAGAAAAGAGGAAAAAGACAAGTGCATGCACATGCACACTTTGAAACTGAAAATTGAGTTGGAAACTTGCTATCCTTATTGGTTTTGTTTTCAAAAATTTATATGGAGGATGTTGTTTTTGGTTTAAAAAAAAAAGAAAGTAATTTTTCTTTGCTCTATAATAATTCTCTGTAAAAGTTTTTAAAAAAGAGAGCCTTTGAATTGGGATGAAGTTGTTGTTTGGAGAATGGAGATCGGTTTGAAGGCAGCGTAAGACGTCATTCTAGATCATTGTCTCTGTCAATGAGCGTTGGACTTGAGGTTGGTTATTGATTTCTTTGTCATAGTTAATTTCATTTGCAATGAATCTAATTCATGTTTTGTATAGCATCGATGTATTTTTCTCTCAGTCGTTATTTGGCTTTCAATTTTTTCTTTTATGGGGTTTGATAGTCTTGTTTGTGTTGCATTCGTTGACTATAAATTTGATGCTTCTTCTTTTTTATTAAGAGTCTTGATTTACCCTCATTTCCATCATTTCTATCTTCTTTTTTTCCTTCGGTTGCAAAATAGGTGATAGTCTTGTCTTGCTGTGGGCGAGCATTCTTCATTGCCTTGTATTATTCTTCCAAATGCCCAACATGATCCTTCTTCCTTTTTATGGTCCATAGTTATAATTTGAATGTGCAACATTCAATTTATTTAGCTGATTTCTCCAGCATAGTCATTACTTTGTGTTGCCTTAGCTTTCCTTGCTATTTATTTATTTTCTTCCAATAGGGTCAATTTTCCTCGAATGGCTTAACGTTGTGGTTATGGCACCCATTTATCTGATGTTGTATTTTTATTTTGAAAAGGGGTGGGGATGCTTTCCTATTTTTTTCCCCAACGTAACCAATTCTATTTAACCCTGTTTGTTGCTTTCCTTTATATCATTGTGTTAAAGCTTGAAATGGGTGTCTTAGAATTTTAATTACCCATGTTGGTATAAATCCTTAAGTTATATTAAATTTAGGGGTTCAATTTTTTACTTATCATAGGTTTAGATTGGATTTTGGCTGGTTGGAAACCAATTTAATTGGTACCTTTCCTCATATTTTATATTGCCTTCATGATATTCGTTAAAGTCTAGTATATAATCTGCTTTTTACATTCAATCTGGTTTTGTCTAGATTAAATTTTTTCATGATATAATTACTATCTATTGGGTTTTTCCTAGTGTTTGTTTTTAATTGCTTTTAAATGTAATGTTGCACTTAGTTTGACCCTTGTATAGATTTAAAAAAAATATCTTTATGTTTTATTGAATATAGGGTTTGATTTATTGATTATTGCTTTGTAATTTTATTATGAATACATGTGTTAAGCCACCTACCTAAGAATTGCATTGTTTTTTTCTTCATTCTTTTATATTGTTTGATGCATATATGCCTTAGAGTCACTATTTATGCTGATTGGTTATTAGATAAGGCTCTTCCTTTTGATGGTTGTGCCTAGGTTGTGGCAGCACCTTATAGTTGAGTTCACCTCTTCATTTTGGTTAGTATATGTGTGTGTGTGTGTGTTTGAAATTCTATTTATTTTGACTGTCTATGAATGATAATTGTTGTTTATAAATGGCTGAATACTCCTTATATATATATATATATCTATGTATGTATGTATGTATGTATGTATGTATGTATGTATGTGTTTGTAACAATATGCATATTAAGATATTAAATTAATGACAATCTAGTTTTATGTATGAGTAGTTTTTATTGATTAAATTTTAGGAATTTAAGCATCTACGTGTTATAATCAAATATGTTTAATCTGATGGAAACTAGGAAATTGTGAATTGATTGTTTTAAAATTTAGTAAATGCGAAATTAAATATCATGGAATATGGTGTACATAGTCTTTGGTTAGTAAAAGGACCTTCACAGTGGATGTTTAAATACATGTAATTGTATATTTAGAAAGCTCATTGAAATTACTTCCTTAAGATATATTTTTATGTTCCCATGTTGATTTCATTCTTTTTCCCTTGTGATATTTCAATTTGGTGAGGCTTTTTCTTGGTCATGTGGGAACCCTTAGCATTGAGTTATTTACCATTGGGATTTTAAGGGTAGATTATTCAATAGGCTTCCAGAGGCAATGGGGAAAATTGGTTTATGTTGGATTTCCATGATTAGACCTTTGGGAATCATTTGATTGTATTATTGGTTTTTGAGCTCTTGTGGGTGTTGCCTATTACTACAATTTTCCCTTTTGATATGGCTTTTGGGTGAGAAGGTCTATGCCTCACATATGTTCTTGGTCTTCATGATTTTTGTGCTTTTGTGATTTGGTACATCCCTTGATGTAATAAGGTTTTTTTCGGTGCTATTAGGGAGAGTGGCTCTCCATGGGGGTCGGTGCACAAAGGGACAACCTAGATAACCCATGGAAGAGTTTGTTTAATAACTGAAAACCTACTAAAATGAACTAGTGGGGTTGGGTAGGATCACACTAACCAAGATAAGTAAGATACCTCAACCATGTCGTTAGTTCTTTCATAGACTAAGGGTGGGCTAAGAAGGCCATGGTCAGCAGGATCACTACATCATTCTCACAAGAGGCTAGTGGTCCCAAATGTGTCACCCTATGGGGCTGATGCCTAGTGAGAGGTAGCCAAGATAACCAAAGATGGGGGCGGGCACCTGTTGAGAGGCAGCTAGCATAACTCATGATAGGGCCATGCAGTGACACTCCCCTATAGTAATCCTTGTTATTTCCTTTGTGTGCATCTAGAAGCAATAATCTTGTAAGTTGTCATTTGATGTTGATGTTAATTATGTTTATTGTTACCCTTGTTTGTTTAGTCTTGTTGCTTTTCCACTTGACTGTTCTCTATCATGGGGCTTTCTTGTCATCTCCTAGCATGGGGAGTGGGCCTTTGGGTCCACGTGGCTGGGTGGAATGTAATTTTCACCCCATTGGGTTCCCATATGGTATTTGTGAAGCACGAAGTTGGTACCAAGGCAATTGATCTAGAGCTTCAGCATAGTTTAGTTGTACCATGTTCTTTTCTGTATTACTCTTGTATTTGATGTATCATTCCCACTATGTGTCAAGAAGCATTGATATGCACATGTAATCTTGAAAATGATGTAATTTCATATTGATGTATTTGTACAATCTAAGTTGATCAATGAAATGTGTGGATATTCTTGACTATATCATGTGTTCATATATGAATGGTTTCTCATTGATGTATTATGATGGATGTATACACGTTGTTCTCTTATCCTATTATATGGTTTTATAATGTAATCTCAGGATTCGTTAATTATCGTTATGGTATGGGTTGATGTCTAGTAATGCAGTCATGTGTACCCCAGAGGACGTAGTTGATATTATATATGTATAATTGCATTTCATGTATGGTATATTAATGTATATCTTATGTTAACTATATATATATATTTTTTAATTATGCTAAAAAAATTTAGTGTTAGTTGTCCTTTGGGGTTCGCACGGCGGGGCATTAGAACTTGGTATCAAAGCCAGGTTGACAAACATTGGGTACTCTAGGTTAGTGAGCCCATTAGGTTAACCTATGTGTTTAACTCTTAAACTCACATGTTCCCCTCTAATGTTGTGCAAGAACATGCCTAGGGGAAGGGTCTGTTGCTATAGAAGAGGGCGAGTTGGTGGCCATAGAGCCAACTGCTAGAGATTATCGTCTTCAAGCTCCCCTAGTTTAGAACATGAATAATGTTAGAGTTCCCAAAATAATATTGGAGGTGGAGGTGAAAATCTAGAGTAGTTGGTATTGGAAGGAGGGTAGTTGAGACAACTACTTGAGAAGGTTCTTGTCCATTTAGGTCATAGTCCAAAGGAGTAGTAGTGGGTGGAGAGAGAAAGAGAGAGATCATTGAGGAAAAGAGAACTAGCAGTAGAGCAAGATGCCATAGTGGTGGGTCACATGAGAGACTTGTTGAGAGCACAACCTCCCACATTTATTGGTAGTTAGTGGGGGTTTGGAGGAACACACATGGTTGATTGACCTAGATTGGTGATTTGATATGCATCCTTATGGCATAAATACTAAGGCTAAGGGTGCCATCATGCACCTCAGAGGCTTTACATCCACATGGTGGTGACTAGAATAACATAAATTGCACCTAGACATCAGTGTTGTGACTTGGGAGCTATTCGTGGAGAGATTTAGGGCCTATTTCCTTTCAGACCATTGGAGAGAGCGTCAGGCAGATGAATTCCATGAGCTGAGATAGTTGGAAATGTTAGTAGATTGGTACAAGCATCGATTCTATGAGCTTAAGCAGTATGTAGGAATCTGCAATGATGAGGTGATCTTAGTACAACACTTTTTCAGGGGCTTGAATACCCAAATTAGTGGAGGAGTCTGGGTCTTTGAGCTGAAGATGATGGAGGTAGCTATTGAGAAGGCTTGACTAGTGTAGGAAAACTTGGCCATGGCTTTAGGAGGCCACATAGGTGTTCAGATTGGCAGTGCACCCTTATCTGGTTTTGGTTCATGAGGTGGATAGCCTCAAGCTCCAGGCTCTTCCAGGAGTCATCATGCACCCTCTAAGGATGGTCACCAATAGAAGCAGTAGCTGCAACCTAAGAACAACAATACTCAATCTCAATAGAGTGGCATATCTCAGGCCAGAAAGAATCAAAATTGGCAACGAGCTCAATAGGACCATTTTGAGCAACCTGCACAAAGTACACAGTCGACACCCAGTCGAGGTATTTTTTAGTAGTCTAATGCATCATCTGGTGACAGAGGTTTTGGCCAGGGCACAAGTTGTTTCTCTTATGGTCAATAGGGTCATATTGATAGACAATGTTGTTAAACAAGTGTAGGAGAACTAATAGAGGGGCTGAATTAGTTGTCACAAAATTCAAACTTAAAACTTCAATTACTTATTAATTCCACAACTACACTATTTTGTTATTAAGTAAGAGCATGAAACAAAAATAACATAAAGTAAGTCAACACAATGAACACCATATTTTTTACGTGGAAAACCTAACTAGGGAAAAACCATGGTGAGGGTTAACTCACAATATAAAGATTAAATAACAAAGGCTCACTGCCAAGGGCTCATAGCCCAGAAGAGGACTCACTTTACAAGTACAAAGGCTTGCTACCTAAAAAAGGGACTCACTCTCCAACAAGGAGGCTCACTTCTTATAGATACAAAAGAGAACAAAAAGATCCACCACAAAAATTAACACATTCATAGGATTGTAAAAACTTTTATCTCATTGTCTGCAACACAACTCACACACACACTTCTGCTCTTATGATTTGTGGCTCAATTTCATCACTTTACATCACACTATCATACAATTCTTCACAACTCAACTTGATTTTATGCCACCCTCAACCTTATAAACTTTCTCCAAGGTTGGCAACAAATTCCTTATTTCATAAATTCAAAATAGGTTGGAAACTCAAAATTCTCATAGTGGAAAGGAATAAGAGTGGACCAATAAAAATATTTTTCAAGATCAAAAATAATATCTTGAAACAATCACACACTTCCTTAAATTAATTTTATTATTTGAATGAAGTGTAAACACCAGGTCGACCAAACCTAATGAAAACAAAAATGAACATTGATGTACACACTTCCCAATAAGAAGATGACATGTGGAAGCCACGACGTGCTTCCTTATGCATGAGAGTACATCTCAGAATCTTCCAGATACATCCTCAGAAAAACAACAAAATTCAATCACTGAACACCTTTCACCAATCCAACGGGGCTATATAAACTCACATTAAAATACTGAAACATGACTTTTGGATCACAAATCTTCAAACCTCTTTTCCAGAGCACAGAAAATATCTTCACAAGACATATTCCATATCTACAAGATCTGAAACAAAACAGAGAAGGACTGTAGAGAAAAAATATTTCTCTGAGTCCACAGAAGACCAACTCTACCAGAACAGTTCACATATCAGTGAATGTAACTTTCATGAACCAACAAACCAAAAGCTCAAACTCAAGAGGTATCACCATGACATCACCATTATCAAACCTTTAGATCCACACAAGCATAGGATCAACATAGGAGAAATGTGAAGCACATACCAAAGAAAATTTTGAATATTTCCAACACACTGACTTCTTTTCTTTATTAATTTTCTCAAAAGCACTTGGAAACTCATCAAACCAACACATCTACTACACCATAGAGATAGCTCCATCTCCTCACAACATCTTAGCAGTATCTTAGCCATATATGTACCAATTTGCAATATACTGAACTATGTTGACATTAATGACAACACCATCAAAACTTTCTCAAACCTGTAACAATCTCCCCCTTTGTCATTGATGGCAACACATGATGTGAAGAACCATCAAAGACAACAAAAAAAAATTGCACAATATCTCAGGAGAACATCTTCTCTTCATCTACATCTATTTTTCATATGACTTTCTCTCCCCCTTTGACATCAATGGCAAAGATCAATAACACTGATTACTCCTCCTTAGGAGTACACTCATACTTCAACAATGAAAACCTTTTCTACTCCCCCTGTGGAGTAGATCCATTTATCAGTCCAAATAAATGAACAATTTATGAATCCACTAGACCGATGCACCTTCATATGCACCTAGTTAGGAGGGCCAATGACCCTCAACCTCTCCCTAAGATGCTCGAAAGTATCCTTCGAAAGAACCTTAGTAAATATGTCTACAATTTGTTCCTTTGTGTTCACATACTCCAATATGACCTCATTCTCCAACACTTTTTCTCTTAGAAAATGATACTTGATAGATATGTGTTTTGTTCTTGAATGCATAACTAGGTTATTTGAAATGTTTATTACACTTGTGTTGTCACATAAAATAGAAATAGGTTCATCACATACCACACCAATGTCTTTCAATGTTTGCTTCATCCACAAAACCTATGTACAACAGGATGTTGCAACAATATATTTTGCCTCTATAGTGGATAAAGAAATTGAGTCTTGATTTTTACTCAACCATGAAACTAATCTTCTTCCAAGAAAGAAAGAACCATTGGTACTCTTCTATCCATCTACACGTCTAGCCCGATCAACATCTGTATAAGCACTCAGGCTAAAATCATCACTCTTAGGATACCATAGTCCATAATTCGATGTACCTTTAAGATATCTAAATATCCTCTTTATAGCTATAAAATGTGCTTCTTTAGGATCTGCTTGGAATCTAACAACTAAACATACTACATGCATAATATTTGGTCTAGTAGTAGTAAGATACAGTAGTCTACCAATCATAGATCTATATTTTCTCTTATCAGTCTTAGCATATTCATCATCTTTGCTCAGTTTACATTTGGTTACCATAGGAGTACAAACCGGTTTGAAATCATCCATCCCAAACTTTTTCAACAATTCTTTTACATACTTAGATTGTGAAATGAATATCCCTTGATTAGTTTGATTCACTTTTAGACCAAGGAAGAAATTCAATTCACAAATAATAGACATCTCAAAAAAAAATTGCATCTCTTCAACAAACCTTTTTCATATTCCTTCATTTCCACCAAAAAATGATATCATCAACATATCCAACTACTATCAACATTCTGTTACCTTGCACTTTGAAGTAAACATTATTGTTAGTAGAACCTTTGTTGAATCCTTGCTTTGTCAGATATCTATCCAATCTTGCATACCAAGTTCTACGAGCTTTCTTCAATCCATACAATGCCTTCTTCAACTTACAAACCATGTCCGGTTTGTCAAAAAAATGAAACCCTTTAGTTTGCTCCATATACACTTCTTCTTCTAGTTCACCATTCAGAAATGTTGACTTAACATCCATCTGATACACTTTGAAGTCCTTGTGGGAAGAAAAAACCAAAAACATCCTAATAGCTTCCATTCTGGCCACACGGGAGAAATTTTCTTTAAAATCTATACCTTCAACTTGTGAATATCTTTTGCACACTAGTCTTGCCTTATTTCTTACAACTTCTCCATTTTCATTCAACTTATTCTAGAATACCCATTTCGAGCCAATCACATTTTTAATCACGGGCCTAGGGACTAGTTCCCATGTATGATTATTTTCTATCTGTTGCAACTCTTCTTTCATATCTCTCATCCAAATCTCATCTTCACATGCTTCAATTACATATTTAGGTTTCAATTTTAGATAATAGACACAAATTTACCTCTATTTCAACTTAGCTTCTTTTCTTCACACCTTCACTTTATCTCCAATTATCTCATCTTCTTGATGATTCTTCTGTACATACTTAGGAGTCCTAACAACAGGTTTTGGTTCATTTTCTTCTTCTTCTTCTTCTTCTTCCACTTGTTATTCCTCCTTATCCTTATTTTCTTCAGGTACATGTCCACAGATAGGATCAGTAGGTTCAACTTCACTTATCTCAATAGGTCTACATATGTCTTCATCAACTTTCACATTAGCACTTTCAATAATCTCCGTCAATATTTTGTTAAAGAATTTGTATGTTTTTCTAGTAGTAGAGTATCCAAGAAAAAATCCTTCATCACATCTAGCATCAAACTTTCCAATATTTTCATCATCTCTTTTAATATAGCATCTGCTTCAAGATACCTCAAAATACTTCATAGTAGGAGTCTTACTAGTCCATAACTCAAAATGAGTCTTTGTGTTGTATCTGATTTGAACTCTATTAAGAATATCAACAGCAGTATGTATCGCCTCTCTCTAGTACACATCTGATACATTTCATTCTTTCATCATGGTTCTAGCAGCTTCCTATACTATGTGGTTTTTCCTTTCAACTACTCCATTCTGCTAAGGTGTTCTCGGGGTAGAAAATTGTCTTCTTATGCCATCCTATTCATAGAATGCATTAAATTCTCCATAAATGAATTATTCACCTCTATCAGATCTCAAACACTTGATTTTCAAATTTACTTCATTTTCCACTCTTGCTTTGAATACCTTAAAACTATCCAAAGCCTGATTCTTTTCTTTGAGGAAAGCAACCCATGTCATTCGAGTGTAATCATCAATAAGCAGCATGAAATATCTATCACCATTTAGGCTTGCAATCCTAGTCAAACTACAAAGATCAGTATGTATTAACTACAACATTTTGGTAGTAAAATGCTCTTTTCATTTAAAGTTGCATCTTGTTTATTTCCCCAATTGATAACCTCTACAAATAGCATTACCAAGTCTTATGATTCTAGGAAATCCTCGAACAATCTCCTTTGCACTAATCTTGACAAGGTTATCAAAATTTACATATCCTATTCTCTAGCGCCCTAACCAACTTTCACTGATTTGAGATAAAAGACAATGACCATCAACTCCCTTCAGCTAGTAGATGTTTCCATGAGTTCTTCTAGCAGCAATCATATCTCCATTTCCACAACCTTTTTAGATTTCACAAGTACTGTTATGAAACACAAGTTTAAAACCATTTCTACACATTTGATCAACACTCAGAAGGTTATGCCTCAAGCCTTTCATATAATATACATCATCAGTATTGTGCACTCCATCAAAACTAATTGAACCTTTCCCATAGATCTTAGCTCCTGAATCATCACCAAACATAACTAAACCACCATCATATTTCTCAAGTCTAGTGAACTTACTTTTATCTCCGGTCATGTGATTAGAACATCCACTATCAATTACTTAGTAGTCTTCATCATGTCTTGCATGAAAAGAGGTAACCAAAGTACCTTTAATCTTATTCCTCTTATTCTCTAGAGTCTTCTTGCTTACACATCTTCTAGGGTTAGTGGATAAAAATTTACTTTCCAAAGCTTAGAATAAGCATTCGCTATCATCAACCTCATTTTCAGATTCATCATCAAAAATTACTGCTTCTTCTCTAACAAGATATAGCTTCTTATATTTCTTATCCTTCCTATCCTTATCATTATAATCCTTGTTCTTCTTATGCACAACTCTATCCATACATCTTGAAGCATAATGACCAATATTACCACAACTAAAACATTTAAAGGGAAAAATACCTTTATACTTTCTGGTGCCTTTCTTCAACTTCTTGGTGAAGTTTTCTTCCAACTCATCAACACCATCACTATCTCGTTCCTCTTCAATATTCAATGCCTTGAATTTTTTTTCTAGCTTGTCTTCTTTCTGGAACTTCCTCAACTCAAATGATTGCAAGGTGTTTCACAATTGTTCCAAATTATACTTCTTAGGATCATACACTTCTTCAACCACTGAGATCTTATCATTGTAACAGTTTAGTAGGGTGATCAGGATCTTCTCAATTATGTCTTCATCTGATAGTTTTCCTCCTTGATTTTCAAATTCATTTGTAGTCAGTTCAACCCTCTGAAAGAAACTTGTAAACTCTTCACCTTCTTCCATCTTTAGATTCACAAATTTGCGCTTTGTCGTCAGCTTCTTTGTCAATTTCACTCTTTCATTTCCTTCATACATGTCTTACAACTTCTTCCAGACCTCATATGTAGTATCCAAAGAAATAAATTTATCTTGCTCATTCTTATATAATCTACTGCAAATAGCATACTTCACCTTCTCATTTTCTTCATAAGTAGAGATCTCATTTGTAGTAGTAAGACCACCAGACGGGTATGCATACTTTGTCGCAATAGCCTTCCAGGACTTAAAACCAAGAGAGATAATGTATCCTTTCATCTATCCTTTACAGTCATTACAGTCAGTTCTATCGAACATAGGGATTGCCAACTTATGCGCCATTGGATCTTCCTTTAGCGATTAAGCTCTACACCAAGGAACCAAAGCTCTGATACCAATTGTTAAATGGGTGCAAGACAACTGAGAGGGGGGTGAATCAGTTGTCATAAAATTCAAACTTAAAACTTCAATTACTTATTAATTCCACAGCCACACTATTCTATTATTAAGTAAGAGCATGAAACAAAAATAATAGAAAGTAAATCAACACAATGAACACCTGATTTTTTACGTGGAAAACCCAATGAGGGAAAGACCACAGTGAGGGTTAACTCACAATATAAAGATTATAAAACAAAGTCTCACTGCCTAGAAGAGGACTAACTATCTAGGTACAAAGGCTCACTACCTACAAAAGGGACTCACTGTCCATAGAAAAGGACTCACTATCCAACAGGGAGGCTCACTACCTATAGATACAAAAGAGAACAAAAAGATCCACCACAACAATTAACACATTCGTAGGATTGCAAAAACTTTTATCTCATTGCCTACTACACAACTCACACACACACTTCTACTCTTATGATTTGTGGCTCACTTTTCGTCATTTTGCATCACACTTTCATACAATTCTTCACAACTCAACTTGCTTTTAGACCATCCTCAACCTTAGAAACTTTCTCCAAGGTCAGCCACAAATGCCTTATTTCATAAATTCAAAATAGGCCAGCAACTCAAAATTCCTGCGATGGAAAGGAATAAGAGTGGACCACTAAAAACATTTTTCAAGATAAAAAATGATATCTTGAAACAATCACACACTTACATAAATTTTATTCTTCGAATGAAGTGTAAACACTAGGTCGGCCAAACCTAATGAAAACACAAATGAACATTGATGTACATGCTTCCAAACAAGAAGATGACATGCAGATGCCATGACACACTTCCTTATGCACCAAAGTATATCTCAGAATCTTCTAGATACATCCACAACAAAACAACAAACTTCAATCACTGAACACCTTTCACCATTCCAATCAGGTTGTATAAACTCACACTGAAATACTAAAACATGACTTCTGGATCACCAATATTCAAACCTCTTTTCCAGAGCATAGACAAGACCTTCACAAGACATATTCTAGATCCACAAGATCTAAGACAAAATAGAGGACTACAAAGTAACAATATTTCTGCCAGTCCATAGAAGACCAACTCTGCCAAAAAAATTCACATTCTAGTGAATGCAACCTTCACAAACCAACAAACTAGAAACTAAAACTTAGGAGGTATCACCACAAGACCACCATTTCAGATCTGCACAAGAATAGGTTCAATAGAGGAGAAATGTGAAGCACATACCAAAGCACATTTTGAATATTTCCAACACACTGACTTCTCTTCTTTATTAATTTTCTCAAAAGTACTTCGAAACTCATCAAACCAACACATTAGCTACACCATAGAGATAGCTCCATGTGCTCACAACATCTTAGCAGCATCTCATCCATACATGTACAATCTACAACATACTGAACTATGTTCACATCAATGACAACATTATTGACAACACCACCCAAACTTGCTCAAACCTATAACAAATGTCTATAGAGGAACACTATAGGGTTAAGTCAGAGGCTAGCTACTTCTGGTCCAACAGTAGGTGATGCAAGGAGATCACACCGAGTCTTCATAGTGGTTGACAACCACCAAGATAATCATCAAGGCACCTTGGTTGAGACATCAGGTGTGTTACAAGGAACTAGTATTTCTATTCTCTTTGATTATGGTGCATCAGATTCATTTATTTCTCCTTTGGTAGTAGAAAAATGTATACTGTTGGTAGCAAGGCAAGGCATTAAGTGGCAGGTTCAATTGACCTCCAAGGAAAAGGTAGCAATAGAATTCCTTGTTAAGGGTTGTTTGAAAATTGAGTTACTTGTGACTATGGTGGACCTTTGAATCCTACCTCTTGGTTCCTATGATGTTGTTTTAGGTATGGATTGAATAAGTTCTCACCAAGAAATGATAGATTATCACCACAAGGTTATGCGATGTGTAGATGATTTGGGTAATGAGGTTGATATTATTGGCATACAGAGACCCATCTCATTATGGATGATTTCTACCATGCAATTGATGAGGTGTTTCCATCAGGGCTGTCAATTGTTTGTTGTGTTGGTAAATGATCTGAATTTGGGAGAGAATCAAAAGGTGTCACTAGATGAATATCCTCTACTTAAGGAGTTCTCAGATGTTTTTCTGAGTGAAATTCTAGGGGTGCCACCAAAGTGTGACATCAACTTCAAAATTGATCTTGTCCTGACCCTGAACCTATATCTCGAGCTCCATATCGGATGACAACACAAGAGCTTTAGGAGCTCCATTTGCAACTAGAGGAGCTATTAGAAAAAGGGTTCATTCATCCTAGTGTTTCCCCTTGGGGAGCACTAGTGATATTCATAAAGAAGGATAGTTCCCTCCATTTGTGCATTGATTATAGAAAGCTAAACAAAGTGATGGTGAAGAACTGATACCCTCTTCCGAGAATTGATGATTTGTTTGCTCAGATAAAGGGAGCTCAAGTATTCTTAAATATTGATCTTAAGTTGGGATATCATCAATTGTAGATAGTTGAAGCTGATATACACAAAACTGCATTTCACACTTGTTATCTGTTGAGAAGAGGTTGTGCCGAAGGCACTTCAACTTTGGTGAGCACATGGTTCATTTCACTTCTGCAAGACCCCTGGAAAGACCCCCAGCTGTCAACATCACCCCTTGTGTCGCCGAGACATTACGTAGAACTCCCCCTGCTCCTGGTGAATTCCTTTTCGTTCTGAAGGCTTCACTACTCGGTAAGACTCACGTCGAGGTATGGATCCTCGGCCGACTTCCTTGCTTTCGGCTTGACTCCCGCCAGTCGGGAAGAAGTCTTCCCAAGCTCCTTGTGCTATGCCAAAGGCCTCTACATTTGATGAGACTCATACTGATGCCGCATCATTTGATCTCTTCGGCATGACCCCTTTCCTTCGACAAGACATCCTGCCGAAGGTAATATCTTTTTCCAATGCTCCCTTTGTTTCATTTTGGAGGCTTCTATGTTTGGTGAGACTCTTGTCGAATCTTTTCCCCCTTCAACGAGCTCTGCTTCATTTTGGGGAGACATCTCCACTTCGGTATGACATTCTGGCGAAGCTATCTCCTTATGTCGATAAGACCCTTCGGTGCATGGTGGGGAAGACATAACCTTTTCGCTATGACCTTTCACCGAAGCCTTGAACTCCTGTCGAAGGGAACCCATGTGAAGTCAGTAAGACATTTGATGTCGATGAGACATTTCAATGAAGTCCTATAGTTACGCCGAGGATCATTGTTGTCGACGAGACATCGAACCTTCACTGGGACTTCTCACCGAGTGCTGTAGGTCTCCCCGAAGCCCGTGGTCACCGAGAGTCTTGGCGAATGAAGGTTGAATGACCTATCGGCCAAGGAAAATCATGTGGTAAGAGGTCATACTGAACCCTCTCTATTATAGTGATAAGCTCTACAGGCTCGTTCGACATGACAGAAACTAGTTCTTAGCGACTTGCTTAGGATGGAAAGAATCAAACAGTTAGTCAGCCAGACAGTAGGAGAGTCTAGCTGACTTTCTCCTTAGATGATTTTCATGCCAAAACCCCTAGGGGAGCTTCTCCCACTGAGTTCCCCGTGACCTAGCAACAGATGTGGAATCTCTTGCCTTTGTGTGAATGTCCCACTAGCCTCTGAAGATCTAACAATTGATTATCTCGCCTGATTTAACTGTAGGTGAAATGGAGGCAACAATTCTAGTGACCTTTGTGGGATGTTTTCTTGCTAAACATGAGAACCAATGACTAGGCTTATCCATTGGGCATGGAGTCATTAAAAAACTCAGAGAACAAATAAAACGTCAGTCAGCACATGGTTGAGATTCGCATGAGACTTATAGGACACAACAGATTGCCAAAACGGCAAGACAAGGGAAACTAAAAGAGATTGTGCTAAAACAACACTTATGGAAAACATAAAGCCTAAACTATTATGTACAATAGATAGACCTGTTAGGTTTGAAAATAGGTTTTAAGGTGTATCCCATTGACTAGGATAGGAAGCACTTCACCTTTTATTGTAGCTAGTTGATATGCATTGTGCTCCTTACAGCTTGCGATAATAAATGGACCAGTCCACATATTGTCGAACTTGGTGTGATGGCCCGGTCTGCTTTTCAGAACATCCCATTTGAGCACGAGGTCTCCCTCCCTAAAAAACTTTCATGTAGCCTTCTTATCAAAAGTCTTCTTGTCTAGAGCTGATGATCCTCCAAAGTTTTCATTGCTCTGTCCCTTGATTCTTCGAGCTCCATGAGCTCTGCATACCTTACAGACATGGGGTCTTGCTCCTCAAACATTTCCAACTAGCGGACAATATCAATAGCCAGAAGCTCCATGGATAGTGGCAATCTTGCCTCTTTACCATAGACCAACACATACGGCGAGTTACCAATATACCTCTTAGGGGTCACTCTGTCTGCCCAAAGTGCATTCTTTAAAATACTACACCAGGTCCTTTGGTTGTCCTCTATGGTTCTTTTAATAATTTTAATGAGGTTCTTATTTGTGCTCTTAGCTAGGCCATTACCTTGAGGGTAATAATTTGAGGATGTGCTCAAATGAATACCATGCTTGACAGCCCAGTCAGTTACCCTTAGACCCGTGAATGCAAGGGCGTTATCAGATATGATGGAGTCAGGTACTCTAAACCTAGTGAGTATATCTTCATAGAAGTTCAACACCGAGGATTCCTTTGCTTCCTTCAATGCAACCACTTATGTGCATCTTGTAAAATAGTCAGTGGTTGTAAGTACCCATTTGTGACCAACACTGGAAGGTGGATTTATTGGTCCAATAAAATCAATGCCCCATCTCATGAAGGGCTGCTCCACTTGAATTGGATGCAGGGGCATAGCAGGCAGCCTTTCCTTTCTTGAAAATAGAGCACATTTGATACACATTTTTGACCAGGCATACGCATCTTTGAACAAGCTGGGCCAGTAGTAACCAGCTCTCATAACCTTCTAGGTAGAAGTTCTAGGAGCAAAGTGACCTCTTGCAGCTCCATCATGAAACTCATGAAGCACTTTTTGAATTTGGTTGCTGTGAATGCATCTTAACAGGACACCATTTAGATCTTTCTTAAAAAGAACATTTCCCATCAGGACATATGGTATGGACTATAGTCTAAAGTATCTTCTTTTGACTCTGTTCAGACCTAATGGGCATTGACCAGTTTTTAGAAATTGGGTCATATGTTGAACCCAATTAGTTATCCTCATGGGCACATCATTTTGAACATTCTGAGGCTCGTTTGTATTGGCAAGCACAACATCCTTTTCTAGTTCACTTTCACTGCTTGACCCTGAAGCAAGCTGTTCACAAAGACCTTTACCTCTAACTAGTTTGGTGATGCTAATATCTACATCGTACTCCGTGACCTTAGTGATCCACCCTGCTCTTTTTTCATTCAGATCCTTATTCAACAGAAATTCCTTCACACTTGAGTGTGCAACCAGAATATGAACCTTATTGTTTGAAAGCAAAGGTTTAAATTTCTTCAAAATTCTAATCACAGAGAGGATGTGTTTTTCAAAAAATGTATACCTTTCTTTGTAATTAGCAAGTATTTGGCTAAAGAAGGCTATGGGTTGCTCCAAATTGTCACTATTCTTCTAAACTAGCATAGCAGAGATTGCACCACCACTACCAAAAGCATATAAAAAGAAGTCTTTAGAGAAGTCAGGGTTTACCAATGTCGGAGCAGATACTAATGCCTCCTTGATTTCCAAAATTGTGCCTTGCCTCCTTTGTCCAACTAAAGACTGCATTCTTCTTTAACATGGTTATTAGAGGTTGTAGCAGGTTTGCCACATCTAGAATGAACCTTCTCAGAAAGTTGATATGTCCCAGAAAGCTCTGTAGGCCCTTCTTGTGATTAGGTAGTGGCAACTCAAGTATGGCTCTGACTCTTTGAGGGTCAATAGTGATTCCCTATTTTGACACTATGTGTCCTAATAGTTTCCCTTCATGGACAACAAAGATACTCTTCTTTGGATTGAGGGAGATACCAAACTCCCTGCACTTTTCAAAAACTTGCCTAAGATGTAATAGATGTTCATCAGCATTCTTAGAATAAACTATGATGTCATCAAGGTAAATCAGTAGAATCTTGGTGATCAAACTTTGAAAACCAATATCCATGGCTCTCTGAAACATGGCACCAGAATTGGACAAACCAAAAGGCATCCTTTTGTATGCCATGGTGCCCCATTTAATTGTAAAAGCAGTCTTAAACTGATCTTCCTCTTTAACCAGCACCTGATTATATCCCGAAAATCCATCTAGTAAGGAAAACCTTTCAGAACTAGCAACCTTTTGTAAGATTTATTCCATGGAGGGCAGTGGGTAGTGGTCTTTTAGAGAGGATCGATTAAGGTCCCTAAAGTCTACATAGAGCCTTATCTCACCACTTTTCTTTCTGACCAGTACAAGATTAGAAACCCATGAAGTGTGCTTGATAGGGAAGACAATACCCCCCTCAACTAGTTTAGTCAGCTCCTTAATCATTAGGGGCTCAAGTTTAGGATTCAAGGGCCTTTGTTTCTGCCTTACTCGCTTGGCATTAGGTTCTAATTCAATTGTATGCTGAGCAATATGGGGATCAAATCCTTTCAAATCTGAATATTCCCAAGCAAAGACATCATGAAACTCTTGGCACAAATCAACAAAAGCTTGTCTATTTTCAGGTGAACAAATTTTTTCTATCTTAAGGAGCTTACCTTTGAAGATCTCCAGCTCTTCATGGTGTTCTTCTTTGATTTACAAGCTGGCTTTACCCTTTTTAAGCTGATCATCGGTACTGAAAATCGACTCCAAGGTAACAAGGCCTTTGGGAAATTTGTTTGTCTTCAGCTATATGACTTGATCACCATACTGTTGCTTGAGTTTTGCTTGATTCACCATGGACAACTGATCTTCCTCAAGCAAGAAGGAAAGGATCTGCTCATCACTGTCAAAGACTTGCTAGTGGATGTTCTTGTCAGGGATTGAGGGTCTAACTACAACCTTCACATACTGCTACACCTTCTCTTTTCTGATGTCATTTGGGATATCAAACTATGCTCCAATGGTTGTGATCCTATCAGCATGCTTGTTCTGATTTCTTGGGATGGACAGTAAGTTAAAGGCATCAAAATCTTCGAGCATGTTCCACACTCTATTTCTATAAGACTTTAATGCATCATTTTTAGCAACATTAAGGCCCCTTAATTAACAATTAATTCGCTGTCCCCATGGGCTTTCAAGTTGGTTATTTCTCTCTTTCTTGCCCACTCTAGACCTTGAACAAGGCCTTCATACTCAACAATGTTATTGGAGCATGCAAAAGAAAAACAGAATGCAAATTAGTACCTATCACATTGTGGAGAAATCAATATTGCACCTCCTCCAATGTCATTTTTGCTTCTTGAACCATCAAAATACATTTCCCATAGTCCATTAAGTGGTTGCAATAATGGATCTGCATCTTTCTCCGAGTTTGGAATCTCTGTATCAGGCTCAAGAATGACATAGTTGCCCATACCAGCATCTTGAATGAGGTTGTCAGGACTGTCTGATACATTTTCAACTACCCATTCATGCAGCAACATGTCAAGAATAGCTTCTGATTGGAGTTCTTGAGTAGCAACTAGTTCATTGTCAGTAAACGCAACATAATTTGCATTTGTAGGAGAAGGAGCAGCATTGATGGGGCTTGGGTTATATGGCTTAATGTGTTCTTTGGCCAATCTTTTAGACTTGATGGTAACCTTAGTTCCATATCTTGTTCTAAATAGCATATGTGACCAATCAGCCAACACATAACCGCCTATCTTGGTTGTAAAGTCTCTAGATAAACACAAGGAAAAGAAAAGTGGAAGGTCTATGACACATATGTCTTGAGGGACCGAAAAATTTGGACAAGCATGCAAAGTGAGATTTAGATCTTTGATGATACCCAAAGTGTTAACCGAAGTGCCATCCAATTGGATCACTCCCTTCTCCAAAGGCTGGTATTTTAGTCCAAGTTTGTCAGCAATCTGTTTTGGCATGACGGAGTTGCTAGCTCCACTATCTACCATACAATTATGGACTAATTTATCACCAATAATCACTGATACGTAGAAAGGAGGTGGTTTAACTTATTTTCCTACCTCTTTGCTGGACTACTGATCATTTCCTTGAGAATCATTTATTAACACGGCTCTAACCTGACCTATTGGGGGCTCAAATTCATCAGATATTTTCAAACTTGACAGAGCTGTCTATAACATATCCTTTTGACCGGGGATAACTAAAGAATCCCACATAGACATGGTTACATTTTTCCTTTTCATACTATCAAGAATGTTAAAAGGTACAATTGGATTTTTACTGTGTACCTTTACACCAATGTGATCAGCTTGTAAGCGTGGCTGCTCTTTAACTGGGAGTTGTTGATTCCCTTGCCAACCACTAGTCACTCAAGAGGTAGATGGTTCCATAGCTTCCACCCTTCCTTTATCAGCTACTTGGTCAAGCTAAAATGATCTCTTCTTTGCCCTAGTGTTAGCTGCAACTCGAGAGCTATCCTCATTCAACCCATAGAATTCTTGAACTTGCCAATTAAGCAGGGTTGTATCATTGCTTAATTGGTCCTGACATTGTGAAGATGCATCATTGCATGCACTCTGCTACGAACCTGAAGCATTTTGTACCATCAGTGCTTGATTGATGAGTCCATTTGAACAAGTGGCTTGATTATGAGGCTAGTTACAAGGGTATCACCACTCATAATTAGTCGCTAAGTTGTTTTGAGTGGGAACCATGTCCCTAACTGCACAAATAGGTGCTAGAGCATAGGCCTGAAAAGGCCTTGTGTTCATACTCTGTCTTGGGCCCTAATAATTTCTCTGATATTACTGTCTATTCCCTTGGAATTGCTACTATTGACCTTGAAAAGGCTAACTTGAGGCCTGATTTTGCTATTGATAAGGTCTGGAATAGGTCTGTTGCTTTTCCAAACTCACCAACTTGTTACCAAAAGTCTATAAAAGACTTTTGATCTCTTGTAATTCATTTGATGAGCTTGAAGCAACACTTTCTTGCTTGTCAATGGTTTGAACAACCACTGGTAGCATTGGTATTGCTGGTAAAGGTGTGAAAGGAGGTATTTGCAAAGGGATGTTTGAATGAATTTTTGGAAATATGGGCATTGGTGGCCTGGGAGCAATCTAACCAGCTTGTATTAAGCTATTCTCAGCTCTAATAGCTATGTCAAATACATCTGGTAAAGACACTCCCCCCATTGAATGTATCATGATAGCTATATCGCTGTTCAAAGCTCTCAAAAAGTATAGGAATGCATACTCTGGAGCTGGCCTCACCATTGCAAGTATTCTATCCCAAGTTCTCTGAAATCTAAAGTTGAAATCATTCATTTGCTCTTGTGGAGCCCTCTTGATTGTAGTCAATTGCTCCAGTAGAGACAAGTTGTCAGACTTGTCTTGGAATTGCTTATGCAATTTTTCCCCAAAATCATCCCAGGTTGCAATTGAACTAACCGGTAGGCTCCTGTACAACTGCACAGCTCTTCCTTTCAGCGAAGTAGCTAGCAATCTCACTACAACATCCTCTTCAATTATGTGGTTGACTCTGCATAACGAAGCTACATCTCTCAAATGTTCAATGGGAGTAGTTTGATCTTCTCCCATGAAAATTGGCAGCCTCTTCAAGGCAGCCATTGGAATATCATTATGTTGCACCAAGTTCAAAGGACTCCCTCCGCTGAAAGCAACAAAGGGTTGATTCCTTAGAGCGGCCATTGGAGGTATCTGATGTGAATTTGTTGGTGCAACGAACTGAGACCTTACAGGTGGAGGAGTGGACTAAGTTCTCCTAGAATGGATGATTGTTGTTCTCCACCTTTCCTCAACTTTGCCTTGTCTTCTTGGTGGTGACAGCTACAAGTATTCAAAAGGGCCTAAGTTGCTTCTTGTTCGCACTCTTTTCATACACTATAGAAGGCATGGATTTCTAGAGTTCTTCCTCTTTGTGGAGTCACCAGGTATGCCAAAGGGCTTCTATAAAGCCTGATAATTCACTGGCTACATACCAAACCAGTAGTTAAAACAAATTCTTATCCCACCAGGCTTGCCAGAAACTGTTGTCACCTAGAATTGCACCCTGCGCAAAGTTTACAAGAAACTGAGCATTCTAGAGCAACATGGGATCATCTCAAGGCTGTGGGTCACCTATAACTGAAATGAACCTCCAGAGAAGGCTGGCTTCCTTTGGGTATCACCTAAACTACTAATTCTTTGAAAGAAAAGAGGGAAGAGATACATAAAAATGAAACTAAACCTATGGTGATACACCGTATTCATGAGAAATCAAGAAATGAACATAGGAAGAACATACACTTGAAAGCCTAATTGCTATTCTCAGAACAACTTCTTTTAGACTTAATGCTTTAGTCCTAACAGGTTTGAACTACATACACATCTTAGGAAGGAAAGATAAATTTCATAGCTCTAAGATATGAATACAGAATTATAAAACATAGTTAAAGACTTTGCATGTCCAAAAGAAAGATACAGAGATGAGAATCAATACAAACATGAACATGAACTTCCAAGGTACATTCTGTGTTGTATTCAGGATTCCAGTTGAGTTACAAAAAACATACATTGACTAAGAAAGGATTGATTGAAAATCACTAACTCTTTAGAGTGTGTAATCAGAACTATTTACAAAAAAGGAAAAAATGCCTTATATACAGACTGATATCGACCCATTAGGGCTTACAAAAATATTCTAGTTCAAAAAAATCTATCTCAGATCTTTTGATCAAAATTAATGCTGAAGCCCCTGCATGTCCATGATGGTGAAGAGTCATCTCCAAGGAAGCCTTCTTCAGATATCTTCAGCTACTGCATTCATTCTGATCCTGTCGTCGTGTTCCATTGAGCTACCTCGGCTGTACCTTGAATGCTCTGAGCCTGCAATAGATACACATTGCCCTTCATCCTTTTAACGTTCCTTAGACTACCATGGTTGACCCTTAGACCTCTTTGATTCACTGAGTGAACTACACGTAGACTCTCGGGTAGTCAAATTCCTCAGTCGAATCGCATCTCGGTGAGACATTAGAAGTGTCTCACCGATGTGATCAAACCCTTTTGCAAGCATCAACAACACATGGAGTCATCCCTAAGAGCTCCCAGTGAGGCCAGAAGATCATATCGATGCTACTGGAGCCATCAAAAAGACATCGTTTATCGCCAAGAGATCAGTGGGTTAATGAGTAATGCGGAGATCCCCTACTATTGCTAAGACCATGTGATATCGGTAAGACATCACTCAGATAGTCAGTCCTACATCGATAAGTTTCATGTCAGGGAGACCTTCACCGACATCTCTAGAAGCCATCCCGCCAGGCTCCATTTCTTCTGTTAGCCAGACATTCTTCAGTCGGGAAGAGGTTGTGCCGAAGGCACTTCAGCTTTGGCAAGTACACGGTTCGTTTCACTTCGGCAAGACCCCTGGCAAGACCCCCAGCTATCGACGTGACCCCTTATGTCGCAGAGACATTATGTAGAACTCCCCCTCCTCCTGGCGAATTCCTTT
>VDFB02191823.1:0-17960 GCA_007258455.2 Sequoia sempervirens
TTAGGAATAGACAACTTGTCCACCTTATGTTACAACTCTTGATTTTGTCTCATCCCTCTCTCTCTCCTGGGTCTATATCTCAACTTAAGTTGGAAAAAACTAGCCAATGACATAGCAATATGAAACTCATCTCCCAAAGATTGGTACTCATGTAATTAATCCACAAACATAATTACCAACTTGTTGTCCATCCAAAAATGTGGGCATTAATGATCTTGATGTTGATCCACCGATTGTTCTAGTGTTGTGAATGTTGTTTTGATTATTTGTTGAGTTACTACTTTCACTAGTGTTACCATTATCGTTCAGATCGGTCCCATTCATGTTCATATTTTGTATCAATTGAGTTTACAACTAGTTCAACTATTGTTGTCCCCTAGCAAGATCATTGAGTATGTTTTCAATACAATTGCCTTCATTTCTCCATTCCCTATTAGCCATGTGAACTTCCCCTTGTTCCTCAACCAAAAAATCTACCAAAGAAGATTCTTTTCCTAGGGTTTTAGGAAAGCTAAATTGGCCTCTCCTCGAGTTCCTTTGGTAAGATCTATTATCTATGTCACTTGGTTGCATAAGAAATATTTGTTTGCATAAACTTGTTCAACTTCCAACAAGTTGGCAAAAAAATCTACTCTGATACCATTGTAGTAGGATGACCTATTTTTTTTGTTTTAATACAAATGCTTGACAAAATTATGAGCTGCCATGTGTTGTAATATTGAACCTTATAACTATTCTTCCTCCCTTTCTTTGTTTTGTAAATTTTAACATACATCTAATAAGATGTTGGATATATTAGAATATAGAAATTGCTTAACAATCATATTCACAGACATTCATATTACTCACTATAATTTTCATTAATAATTGCATACATACATGATAGATTAATGTCCGACTTTTAATTTCTTGCCACAATTGTATACTTTGATTGAGTGTAGAATATATTTCTATTCAAATTGTCACATCTTCCATAAAGTACAAAACCTTTGTGTTGAACTAGTAAATTATATTCTCAAGTTTCATTATTGTGACCTATTTAATGTTGATTGTGCAAGGCTCTAATGGCCAGGGGCGACTTCCTCATAAGTTGGGTACTACCATATAACAATTATAGACCTTCCATAGCACTATGACTCCTCCTTGGGTGACTAATAAGATTTTTTTTTAGTTTGGTGATTGAGGCTAAGAATCTCACAACCTTCCTAGAGCACCCACAACCTACTAGCATGTCCCACATCCCAATCTCAACTTTCGGTGCTTTCATATCACCTAAGGTATGTTGTGAATCCTACTAAAGTCTTTATCAAGGGAATGATTGAGTGTAAAGAGGATCCCACACATTTCCCTTAATGTTGTGATTATCTTGCTTGAAACCCATAACCTCCTAAATAGTGATGGCTACCATATACTTGCTTCAAATTAAAGATTTTTTAATTGCTTCCTTATCACAAATGGGGCAACTGAACAAGAATATATTTATTTTTTAATTTTTACTCTAGAACCCAAACCAATGTTGTCATAATACAGTTCTTTAAAAACTTATTTACAAATAACAATGGAATAATTTAATGATTTACTTTCAAGACAAGACCACACTATAGAAGCATAAACTTAAAACCTAGCCTCAAGTCTCCATGATCTCCCATCAATATGCACACTTGTGAATCCTATGTGAATCCACCTGAGGATTGGCTAGGAAGAAATCATTCTTCGAGACCAATTTTTCATTAAAGTTTTCATCCTAAGGTTTGAACTTGAGCAAATACCCAAACTCCACAATAAAAGATGAAATTGCCAAAAGCTAAGAATTTCTCTATAGTAATTCCCTTTTATACCACATTTTAGAATATTTGAGAAATTATACTTTATTTCCCCCATAAAGAGACTTTTTAATTGTAATTCTCTTTTTGACCTAAAACTAAGTCACTTTAATACAAAATATTTTTTATTAAAATAATTAATTAAATATAACGTGTCCATAAAAATAATAATTTGAGACAACTCAATTTAGTCAATTAATAATTTCCCTTCTAAAAATCTCAATTAACCTATGGTTATTAAAATAGGCTAAGGTTCTTCATCAACACTCACCCCGAGGAAGGGGACATTACAACAATGCTAGCTATTATTGGCCATACTTGAGGATTCTCACTACTTTTGGGGTCATTTAAATTGTTCTCAAGTGCATGTGGAATATTTAAATGCAAACCTATGTATCTAAAATCTAATTCAACATGAGTTCAACATTCAAAGAAATCAATTCATAGTAGTTGAAGCCCTTAACTGCTTGGCATGTATTTCAAAACCTTCATATCATTTAATCAAATTCTTTGCAATGTGGTATCTTTGTTCTTCACCAATATTCACATTCTTCTCTTTTGGACAAAGATTATACTCCTACTAATATTCAAATCACATCAAACATGTTTTCCATTGAATTTGTAGTTGTACTCATCAAGCTATCAATTAAGCCACCTTCACAAATAAAAAATTGTCAACAAAAGAACAATTATGTAAATGATAATGAATTCTAATAGTAGTTTGTGTGTTCCAATCAACCTTATAACCTGCAAACCCTCTAATTTTTTTATTCAAGGGGTAAACGCTTTTGAACTGAAGCTATGAACTGGAATACAACCATTCAACAATACCACCCCAACGGGGTTTGAACCTTGGTGGAAAGAACAACAATGCCACCGTTAAACCATCACACCATGCCAATACCGACAAACTATCCCACATTGGTTAGGAATGAAAAAATCAAGTGAAACAACAAAGCAAGCCAGATGGAAACGATGAACTGCACAAAAAGGGTTCTATTTAAACAAGAGGAAGGAGTTACTAATCTAGTGGATTATAGGATGATCACACTCCAGTACAATCTAAGGCTTGAATTTCTTGAGGACAAGAAAGATATTTAGTTGGGGGTGTGATGAGCTTAGAATTTGTCCTTACTTTTCATTTTAAGTTGATATTTCTCATAGACATTTCCAAACATCTCTAATACATTATCCATACTTTCTTGTTTATCTTAAGTATTGAAGCATTAAGAATGGTATATGGTATGTTGATAAATGGTTGTTTACATTAATGATTGTTAATAAAATATGATAGTTCTTCATGTTAGTTATGGTAGTATATGATATGAAAATACTATAGAGAAAAAACTAACCTCTATGCAACAAGGAAAAAGTCACCCATAGAGAAGGTCACCTATGAACCTACAACCAAGGGAGTTTTTGTTTACAATTAAGGACACAATAGCCTACAATTGAATGAAGAAGTGGCCAAATAAAGTGAGATCGTTTTAGTCATAAATCATCCTCTTTATTAATGATTCCATCACCAACAATGAATATATTGGGATAAGAAGAAATTTATGGAAGTAACAGATCATAGTTCAAAATTATGTGATTATGCTCTATTCTGCATGTTCCTAGTTACTTATGACTTCTTAATAATGAGTGGAAAGAATCCTAGTAGGAATCTAATATTCATACCATCCATGTATAATTAGTTTCCTATTTATGTTTTGATTAAGATAGGAATAAGTCCTCTTCCTATGTTCATGGAAGAGTTGGCATATGTTGATAAGTTGTTTAGAGTATAGAATAATTAGAATGTCTAGATCATGTATATATGTGGTAGATCTTGTATGAGACAAAGATCTAGAAGAACTTATTTGATTTAGATTGTTAGTAGTAATCATTTAATCATCAACCATTATCTTGCATAGTTGCATCAACATTTGTTTACAACACAATTGAAAAGCATTTTTTTACTGTCCCAATGACATTACCTACATGTAGCAATTGTCAACAATTAATGCTTATAAAATAGACTTTAATTTCAGTCAAGCTTTTTATGCAAAATGTCTAGGATAACTTAGAAATCCCCAATTGCATATACAATGCAAGTACCATGCAAGAAGAATATGATTCCCTGGTTTGACATAATTAAATGTAACACACTATAGCTAGTAGGTTGCTTGATAAAGGATTCGTTATTCTGTTGATTCAAATGCATGCCCCTTTTGCATCAACTTACTAGTCATAAATGGAATTAGACATTGACTATGATGAAACTTTTTCCCTACAACAAAAATCAAGACTATTCGCACGGTATTGGAAATGGAAGCACAATTTGGTTGGAAAGTTTATCTGATGGATGTCAAGAGTAACTTTCTTAATGGAGATATCAAGGAATAAGTCTACATGACTCAACCAAATGGATATGTTGCACCTAGTTGCAACACAAGGAATGCAAACTTGAAAAATCCCTCTATGGTCTTAAATAGGCTCCTTGAGCTTGGTACAACAAGATAGATGATCATCTCCTTAGTCATGGATTCATCCAGAATCCTTATGCTCCTAATCTCTATCTCAAAGAGAAAGGGGGGATGATCTGTATAGGATCTAGACTAGATTGCAGAATTGAAATGCTTAATTTTTACAATGATTATTCCAAGTTAATTAAATCAAAATTAACTTAAGGAAATAACAAAATGAAGGAATTAACAAACTGAGAGAAGGTGAGAGAGAAGAAGAGAAATGCAAACAACGTTTGATTACGGAGTTCGTCACAAACGTGACTACGTCTCCGGGTCCGCTCCAATAGAGTGACCGATCCGATTAATCTCCAAATCAATTACAATTGCACCAAAACCATTCTTCAAGCACTTCGGCAGCCTAACGACACTCTAACGTGCAAGAATGACTCAAAATAATCTCCTCAAGGCCTCTATTCACTTGTCACCTTAGCTTCAAGACTTCATCACCTGAAAAAAACTTCCTCTCCACACTCACCTCACACCCCTTTTCATACAAAAAAATGAATCAAATTGGTTACTAACCAATTGATTTACAAAATATTCCTTATCTCTCCAAATTACATAAAAATCTTTAAAAATCTGCCTTTTACATATAAAAATATTCAAAACCAATTCCCTTATCCATGGTAAATCACATAAAATCCCCTAATTTCCTTTTTCCCTAATTATAATAAGGTTGGAGTTTGTTTTATCGGCTTTGGATTATGTGATTTTCCTTTTAAAAATAGGAGGGAATTATTATATTTGTTAATTTTGGAGAGTTTGTTTAATTTTAAAATGGCATTCGGCTTTGATCCTGATTCAGATACAACCGATGCCACCCATGTACTAAAATGCTTGATGGCCCGTTGGTGGCTATGGTTTCTGGGACTCGACCGATGCGGGTTCAACTCCCGGCCATTGGTTTTTTGTTTTTTTTTTTAACAAATTTCAACTGCTCAATATAACAAAAACAACCCGCTTCCATATACGGGTAAGCGTCGGTTTATGGTGCAACGGTTCGGCGAGATATTTGGAGGCGAGTGGTCAGAGGTTCGAAACCTCAACAACCCTTTTTAGCAAACTAACAGACTGATCCATCCGCCGGGCGAAGATAAAGGCCACGTGGCATGCCGAGGAGGTGCCACAGCAGGTGATTGACGGCGGTCTTGAGTAAGAGTAGCGTGGATGAAAATTGGGCTAGCGTGGATGTTGTTGGACCTGCGTGAGCTACGGACTTGTTGACTGGATTATGAATGACACGTGTCAGCGAGTGTGTGACCTTCGCGACATCACACCCACATCAGCCGTGCCACGTGCACAAGTCTGAATTTGTCTGGCCCTGCGATGCTCCCGTTGGTCCCTTTGGATTTTCCACCACATGTTGGCGTCGGTATCTGATTCGTATGTTTCGTCGCAGTGGCGGCTTTGGCCATTGTCTTGAATTATCGATCTTGGATTCGGCGGCGGTGAGTTTTTAGCAAATATGATCCATCTAGAGGCGAAGATAAAGACCCGTGGCATCTTAGAGGAGGTGCCACATGGCAAATTTGATTGATAGCGGTCAGTAGGCGACATGGATGAAAATTGACTAGCAAGCCCGTGGATCTTGGTAGTGCCAAAGCCCGAGCTTCTGGACTGTTGTTGGATATGCGAATGTACGTGTCAGCATATGGTCGGCTGACGCTGAGGTCACCTGCCACATCATCGTGCCACGTCGACAAGTACGGACCGTACGGACTGCCACGTGTCAACTTCTGATTGGTCCACTTTGGATTTTCTACCACATGCTGACGTCAGCTGTACGGATGATGACGTCATCACTGTACCTTCAATCCACCAAGTCAACTTGAAACTTTGACCAACTGTATCTTGAGCATACGATGTCAGATTTCGACGAAACGAACACCGTCAGAATCGTCTTGACGAGCTCTTCGCAATGATGCCAACTTCGACAACTTTTGACGACATCATTTTTTTGCTACCTGGTTGCGTTATGATCCTAGTTTGACCTAAGGTTTGACTGGCCATAACTTGCACAAACAGACTCCTTTTCGCTCTGTTCGAGTTGCGTTGGAATCAAGACGTTGAGATCTTTCTGATGGTGCAGATTCTGGAGAGAATGGAGACACTTCAATTTCCACTGAAATATCCCCCAGATCAGGGGATATATTATTTTGATTGTATATGTCAAAAATTTAATCATCACAAGGAATTATCCACATATGATTGATGCAACAAAGAATGATCATAAACGATTCTTCGACATGACAAATCTCAGGCTCCTACATTATTGTCTTGGACTTGAAGTGTGGAAACAAAATAATCAAATTTATTTATCTTAGATCAAATATTCCAAGGTATTTCTCGAGAAATTCAGAATGGAAGGTAGCAAACCTATGTCGACACCCATGGAGACAAGTTTGTAATTTTTTCACCATGATCCATTACCTCAAGTGAATGCTACTCTTTATCATCAGTTGATAAGGAGTCTTAGCTACCCAACTTATGCCAAGCCAAATATCAACTATGATGCCAATTATCTTTGTAGGTTTATGTAAGAACCTAAGGTTGTTCATTGGAAAGCAATAAAGTGCCTTTTGAGATGCATTCATGGTACAATGGCATATGGCTTGGAATACAAGTAGAATGCAGATTTTTCTTTGTGTGGATGCATGGATGTGGACTATGGAAGCTCAATGAATTATAGAAAGCCTACTTCAAGCTTCATTTTCTTTTTTGGATTTAGTTTGATATCTTGGGAGAGAAAAAATAAAATAATTATTGCTCTCTCTTCCACAAAGGAAGAATATCATGTCGTAGGTAGAGCTATCTATAAGACGATATGGTTACATTGCATTTTGACAACTATGAGTGTTCTTGAGACAAGTCTTGCCACTTTTTTTGCAACAATCAAAGTGTGTTAAAGCTTGTTTGCAATTTTTATGAGCATACCAAGAATATTCAGGTTTAGTGTCACTATATCCATGAGCATGTTCAACAATATAATATCTAGCTCCAATTTTGTTCAACTCAAGAGCAATGTACAGACATATTCACCAAATCTCTTGCAACGATTATGTTTGAAGCTTTTCAAACTTTATTGATTTGTTCTCTCGGGTATATAATGTAATAAAGGGGTATTGCTAGTTCATTTTATTGCATTATTTATCTTATTTCATCGACTCAAATTTGTTTGGTCAATTGTATGTTTGAGTCATTTAGTTTTGTTTGTTTTCACCAAACTACATGTGTATTTATTTGCATTCCTACTTGATAACATGTCACTCTTTGGTGCTCATTTGCTCATTAATTTTTTTTTTAGGTGTGGAGAATTCTATATTCTTTATCCTTTTTATAACATCCTATAAATTAGGTGGGTCAAATGCTTTCATCCATCCTTGAAGGGGTTCTAGCAACATCTCAATAAAAAGAATAATAATTCTCCTCTTTGAAACATCAAAAACCATCACTGAAAGCCTCTTAAACTTAGATACACAATTGACAATTGAACCATTCTACTTCAACTATGCTAACTCTCTGAAATGGAACTCTAGATCCTTCTTATCATATTTATCAATCAATCTTTGGGAAAAATCAACATATGAATAAATGAGATCATGTTGAAAACTCAACATCTCATGATACCACCACTCATGGACATCTCCCTCCAAGTGAACTGTAGCATACTTAATTGCCTCATTCTTAGTCATAGGATTAAGCTGAAAATATGTATCAAGTTTTTGCATCCATGCATTGTAGTGCATTTATTGAAACCATCAAAATTAGGAATAGACAACTTGTCCACCTTATGTTACAACTCTTGATTTTGTCTCATCCCTCTCTCTCTCCTGGGTCTATATCTCAACTTAAGTTGGAAAAAACTAGCCAATGACATAGCAATATGAAACTCATCTCCCAAAGATTGGTACTCATGTAATTAATCCACAAACATAATTACCAACTTGTTGTCCATCCAAAAATGTGGGCATTAATGATCTTGATGTTGATCCACCGATTGTTCTAGTGTTGTGAATGTTGTTTTGATTATTTGTTGAGTTACTACTTTCACTAGTGTTACCATTATCGTTCAGATCGGTCCCATTCATGTTCATATTTTGTATCAATTGAGTTTACAACTAGTTCAACTATTGTTGTCCCCTAGCAAGATCATTGAGTATGTTTTCAATACAATTGCCTTCATTTCTCCATTCCCTATTAGCCATGTGAACTTCCCCTTGTTCCTCAACCAAAAAATCTACCAAAGAAGATTCTTTTCCTAGGGTTTTAGGAAAGCTAAATTGGCCTCTCCTCGAGTTCCTTTGGTAAGATCTATTAGCTATGTCACTTGGTTGCATAAGAAATATTTGTTTGCATAAACTTGTTCAACTTCCAACAAGTTGGCAAAAAAATCTACTCTGATACCATTGTAGTAGGATGACCTATTTTTTTTGTTTTAATACAAATGCTTGACAAAATTATGAGCTGCCATGTGTTGTAATATTGAACCTTATAACTATTCTTCCTCCCTTTCTTTGTTTTGTAAATTTTAACATACATCTAATAAGATGTTGGATAGATTAGAATATAGAAATTGCTTAACAATCATATTCACAAACATTCATATTACTCACTATAATTTTCATTAATAATTGCATACGTACATGATAGATTAATGTCCGACTTTTAATTTCTTGCCACAATTGTATACTTTGATTGAGTGTAGAATATATTTCTATTCAAATTGTCACATCTTCCATAAAGTACAAAACCTTTGTGTTGAACTAGTAAATTATATTCTCAAGTTTCATTGTTGTGACCTATTTAATGTTGATTGTGCAAGGCTCTAATGGCCAGGGGCGACTTCCTCATAAGTTGGGTACTACCATATAACAATTATAGACCTTCCATAGCACTATGACTCCTCCTTGGTGACTAATAAGATTTTTTTTTAGTTTGGTGATTGAGGCTAAGAATCTCACAACCTTCCTAGAGCACCCACAACCTACTAGCATGTCCCACATCCCAATCTCAACTTTCGGTGCTTTCATCACCTAAGGTATGTTTGTGAATCCTACTAAAAGTCTTTATCAGGGAATGATTGAGTGTAAAGAGGATCCCACACATTTCCCTTAATGTTGTGATTATCTTGCTTGAAACCCATAACCTCCTAAATAGTGATGGCTACCATATACTTGCTTCAAATTAAAGATTTTTTAATTGCTTCCTTATCACAAATGGGGCAACTGAACAAGAATATATTTATTTTTTAATTTTTACTCTAGAACCCAAACCAATGTTGTCATAATACAGTTCTTTAAAAACTTATTTACAAATAACAATGGAATAATTTAATGATTTACTTTCAAGACAAGACCACACTATAGAAGCATAAACTTAAAACCTAGCCTCAAGTCTCCATGATCTCCCATCAATATGCACACTTGTGAATCCTATGTGAATCCACCTGAGGATTGGCTGGGAAGAAATCATTCTTCGAGACCAATTTTTCATTAAAGTTTTCATCCTAAGGTTTGAACTTGAGCAAATACCCAAACTCCACAATAAAAGATGAAATTTCCAAAAGCTAAGAATTTCTCTATAGTAATTCCCTTTTATACCACATTTTAGAATATTTGAGAAATTATACTTTATTTCCCCCATAAAGAGACTTTTTAATTGTAATTCTCTTTTTGACCTAAAACTAAGTCACTTTAATACAAAATATTTTTTATTAAAATAATTAATTAAATATAACGTGTCCATAAAAATAATAATTTGAGACAACTCAATTTAGTCAATTAATAATTTCCCTTCTAAAAATCTCAATTAACCTATGGTTATTAAAATAGGCTAAGGTTCTTCATCAACACTCACCCCGAGGAAGGGGACATTACAACAATGCTAGCTATTATTGGCCATACTTGAGGATTCTCACTACTTTTGGGGTCATTTGAATTGTTCTCAAGTGCATGTGGAATATTTAAATGCAAACCTATGTATCTAAAATCTAATTCAACATGAGTTCAACATTCAAAGAAATCAATTCATAGTAGTTGAAGCCCTTAACTGCTTGGCATGTATTTCAAAACCTTCATATCATTTAATCAAATTCTTTGCAATGTGGTATCTTTGTTCTTCACCAATATTCACATTCTTCTCTTTTGGACAAAGATTATACTCCTACTAATATTCAAATCACATCAAACATGTTTTCCATTGAATTTGTAGTTGTACTCATCAAGCTATCAATTAAGCCACCTTCACAAATAAAAAATTGTCAACAAAAGAACAATTATGTAAATGATAATGAATTCTAATAGTAGTTTGTGTGTTCCAATCAACCTTATAACCTGCAAACCCTCTAATTTTTTTATTCAAGGGGTAAACGCTTTTGAACTGAAGCTATGAACTGGAATACAACCATTCAACAATACCACCCCAACGGGGTTTGAACCTTGGTGGAAAGAACAACAATGCCACCGTTAAACCATCACACCATGCCAATACCGACAAACTATCCCACATTGGTTAGGAATGAAAAAATCAAGTGAAACAACAAAGCAAGCCAGATGGAAACGATGAACTGCACAAAAAGGGTTCTATTTAAACAAGAGGAAGGAGTTACTAATCTAGTGGATTATAGGATGATCACACTCCAGTACAATCTAAGGCTTGAATTTCTTGAGGACAAGAAAGATATTTAGTTGGGGGTGTGATGAGCTTAGAATTTGTCCTTACTTTTCATTTTAAGTTGATATTTCTCATAGACATTTCCAAACATCTCTAATACATTATCCATACTTTCTTGTTTATCTTAAGTATTGAAGCATTAAGAATGGTATATGGTATGTTGATAAATGGTTGTTTACATTAATGATTGTTAATAAAATATGATAGTTCTTCATGTTAGTTATGGTAGTATATGATATGAAAATACTATAGAGAAAAAACTAACCTCTATGCAACAAGGAAAAAGTCACCCATAGAGAAGGTCACCTATGAACCTACAACCAAGGGAGTTTTTGTTTACAATTAAGGACATAATAGCCTACAATTGAATGAAGAAGTGGCCAAATAAAGTGAGATCGTTTTAGTCATAAATCATCCTCTTTATTAATGATTCCATCACCAACAATGAATATATTGGGATAAGAAGAAATTTATGGCAGTAACAGATCATAGTTCAAAATTATGTGATTATGCTCTATTCTGCATGTTCCTAGTTACTTATGACTTCTTAATAATGAGTGGAAAGAATCCTAGTAGGAATCTAATATTCATACCATCCTTGTATAATTAGTTTCCTATTTATGTTTTGATTAAGATAGGAATAAGTCCTCTTCCTATGTTCATGGAAGAGTTGGCATATGTTGATAAGTTGTTTAGAGTATAGAATAATTAGAATGTCTAGATCATGTATATATGTGGTAGATCTTGTATGAGACAAAGATCTAGAAGAACTTATTTTATTTAGATTGTTAGTAGTAATCATTTAATCATCAACCATTATCTTGCATAGTTGCATCAACATTTGTTTACAACACAATTGAAAAGCATTTTTTTACTGTCCCAATGACATTACCTACATGTAGCAATTGTCAACAATTAATGCTTATAAAATAGACTTTAATTTCAGTCAAGCTTTTTATGCAAAATGTCTAGGATAACTTAGAAATCCCCAATTGCATATACAATGCAAGTACCATGCAAGAAGAATATGATTCCCTGGTTTGACATAATTAAATGTAACACACTATAGCTAGTAGGTTGCTTGATAAAGGATTCGTTATTCTGTTGATTCAAATGCATGCCCCTTTTGCATCAACTTACTAGTCATAAATGGAATTAGACATTGACTATGATGAAACTTTTTCCCTACAACAAAAATCAAGACTATTCGCACGGTATTGGAAATGGAAGCACAATTTGGTTGGAAAGTTTATCTGATGGATGTCAAGAGTAACTTTCTTAATGGAGATATCAAGGAATAAGTCTACATGACTCAACCAAATGGATATGTTGCACCTAGTTGCAACACAAGGAATGCAAACTTGAAAAATCCCTCTATGGTCTTAAATAGGCTCCTTGAGCTTGGTACAACAAGATAGATGATCATCTCCTTAGTCATGGATTCATCCAGAATCCTTATGCTCCTAATCTCTATCTCAAAGAGAAAGGGGGGATGATCTGTATAGGATCTAGACTAGATTGCAGAATTGAAATGCTTAATTTTTACAATGATTATTCCAAGTTAATTAAATCAAAATTAACTTAAGGAAATAACAAAATGAAGGAATTAACAAACTGAGAGAAGGTGAGAGAGAAGAAGAGAAATGCAAACAACGTTTGATTACGGAGTTCGTCACAAACGTGACTACGTCTCCGGGTCCGCTCCAATAGAGTGACCGATCCGATTAATCTCCAAATCAATTACAATTGCACCAAAACCATTCTTCAAGCACTTCGGCAGCCTAACGACACTCTAACGTGCAAGAATGACTCAAAATAATCTCCTCAAGGCCTCTATTCACTTGTCACCTTAGCTTCAAGACTTCATCACCTGAAAAAAACTTCCTCTCCACACTCACCTCACACCCCTTTTCATACAAAAAAATGAATCAAATTGGTTACTAACCAATTGATTTACAAAATATTCCTTATCTCTCCAAATTACATAAAAATCTTTAAAAATCTGCCTTTTACATATAAAAATATTCAAAACCAATTCCCTTATCCATGGTAAATCACATAAAATCCCCTAATTTCCTTTTTCCCTAATTATAATAAGGTTGGAGTTTGTTTTATCGGCTTTGGATTATGTGATTTTCCTTTTAAAAATAGGAGGGAATTATTATATTTGTTAATTTTGGAGAGTTTGTTTAATTTTAAAATGGCATTCGGCTTTGATCCTGATTCAGATACAACCGATGCCACCCATGTACTAAAATGCTTGATGGCCCGTTGGTGGCTATGGTTTCTGGGACTCGACCGATGCGGGTTCAACTCCCGGCCATTGGTTTTTTGTTTTTTTTTTTAACAAATTTCAACTGCTCAATATAACAAAAACAACCCGCTTCCATATACGGGTAAGCGTCGGTTTATGGTGCAACGGTTCGGCGAGATATTTGGAGGCGAGTGGTCAGAGGTTCGAAACCTCAACAACCCTTTTTAGCAAACTAACAGACTGATCCATCCGCCGGGCGAAGATAAAGGCCACGTGGCATGCCGAGGAGGTGCCACATGGCAAAATTTGATTCGACGACAGTGCTGAGTAAGAGCTGACGTGGATGAAGAGTGGACTGCCGACGTGGATGCTGACTGGACTACCAACTGAGCTACGGACTTGCTGACTGGATGTACGAATGACACGTGTCAACGCATGATTCGCTGACCTTGCTGACATCACCTGCCACATCATCGTGCCACGTCGACAAGTACAGACTGTACGAACTGCCACGTGTCAACTTCTGATTGGTCCACTTTGGATTTTCTACCACATGTTGACGTCAGCTGTACGGATGATGACGTCATCACTGTACCTTCAATCCACCAAGTCAACTTGAAACTTTGATAGCGTAGTCTTGAACTTATCACGATGTGATTTCGGCGAAAGCTTGTTTCGCCGTCGAAGGTTTTGCGCAGCTAGCGTGATCATCTGCGGAAGATAAAGGCCAACGTGGCATCTTGGGAAGTGCCATGTAAAGTGATTCAATAGCGGTCGGTAGAGGCGACATGGATGAAAGCGGTGAAAGGCTGGCAGAGGCGTGGATCTTTGGGCGCCAAGCGAACTCTGCGGACTGGCGGCGGATGTGTAGGTACGGCCGTGTCGCTGTGATTAGACTGGCGAGGTCACGCATCATCGTGCCGATGCGACAGGAGAGTATGCGGACGTGCGCAGTTTGCGTGTCCAACCCGGTGTTGGTCCACTTTGGATTTTCTACCACATGCTGACGTCAGCTGTACGGATGATGACGTCATCACTGTACCTTCAATCCACCAAGTCAACTTGAAACTTTGACCAACTGTATCTTGAGCATACGATGTCAGATTTCGACGAAACGAACACCGTCAGAATCGTCTTGACGAGCTCTTCGCAATGATGCCAACTTCGACAACTTTTGACGACATCATTTTTTTGCTACTTGGTTGCGTTATGATCCTAGTTTGACCTAAGGTTTGACTGGCCATAACTTGCACAAACAGACTCCTTTTCGCTCCGTTCGAGTTGCGTTGGAATCAAGACGTTGAGATCTTTCTGATGGTGCAGATTCTGGAGAGAATGGAGACACTTCAATTTCCACTGAAATATCCCCCAGATCAGGGGATATATTATTTTGATTGTATATGTCAAAAATTTAATCATCACAAGGAATTATCCACATATGATTGATGCAACAAAGAATGATCATAAACGATTCTTCGACATGACAAATCTCAGGCTCCTACATTATTGTCTTGGACTTGAAGTGTGGAAACAAAATAATCAAATTTATTTATCTTAGATCAAATATTCCAAGGTATTTCTCGAGAAATTCAGAATGGAAGGTAGCAAACCTATGTCGACACCCATGGAGACAAGTTTGTAATTTTTTCACCATGATCCATTACCTCAAGTGAATGCTACTCTTTATCATCAGTTGATAAGGAGTCTTAGCTACCCAACTTATGCCAAGCCAAATATCAACTATGATGCCAATTATCTTTGTAGGTTTATGTAAGAACCTAAGGTTGTTCATTGGAAAGCAATAAAGTGCCTTTTGAGATGCATTCATGGTACAATGGCATATGGCTTGGAATACAAGTAGAATGCAGATTTTTCTTTGTGTGGATGCATGGATGTGGACTATGGAAGCTCAATGAATTATAGAAAGCCTACTTCAAGCTTCATTTTCTTTTTTGGATTTAGTTTGATATCTTGGGAGAGAAAAAATAAAATAATTATTGCTCTCTCTTCCACAAAGGAAGAATATCATGTCGTAGGTAGAGCTATCTATAAGACGATATGGTTACATTGCATTTTGACAACTATGAGTGTTCTTGAGACAAGTCTTGCCACTTTTTTTGCAACAATCAAAGTGTGTTAAAGCTTGTTTGCAATCCAATTTTTTTATGAGCATACCAAGAATATTCAGGTTTAGTGTCACTATATCCATGAGCATGTTCAACAATATAATATCTAGCTCCAATTTTGTTCAACTCAAGAGCAATGTACAGACATATTCACCAAATCTCTTGCAACGATTATGTTTGAAGCTTTTCAAACTTTATTGATTTGTTCTCGGGTATATATAATGTAATAAAGGGGTATTGCTTTAGTTCATTTTATTGCGTTATTTACATCTTACCTTCATCTGACTCAAATTTGTTTGATTCATTGTTTGGGTGTTTTGGTTTTGTTTGTTTTCACCAAACTACATGTGTATTTATTTGCATTCCTACTTGATAACATGTCACTCTTTGGTGCTCATTTGCTCATTAATTTTTTTTTAGGTGTGGAGAATTCTATATTCTTTATCCTTTTTATAACATCCTATAAATTAGGTGGGTCAAATGCTTTCATCCATCCTTGAAGGGGTTCTAGCAACATCTCAATAAAAAGAATAATAATTCTCCTCTTTGAAACATCAAAAACCATCACTGAAAGCCTCTTAAACTTAGATACACAATTGACAATTGAACCATTCTACTTCAACTATGCTAACTCTCTGAAATGGAACTCTAGATCCTTCTTATCATATTTATCAATCAATCTTTGGGAAAAATCAACATATGAATAAATGAGATCATGTTGAAAACTCAACATCTCATGATACCACCACTCATGGACATCTCCCTCCAAGTGAGCGTAGCATACTTAATTGCCATGTTCTTAAGTGTGAGTTGGCTGAAAATAGCGTCAGTTTTGCATCCCATGCATTGTAGTCCATTTGTTGAGAGCTAATCAAAATTAGGGAATGAACAACTTGTCACCTTATTGTTGCAACTCTTGATTTTGTGTAAACCCTCCTCCTACTCTCACGGGTCCTTCCTCAGCTTAAAGTTTAGGAAAAAAAGAGCTAGCCAATGACATAGCAATGAAACTCATCTCCCCAGGGAATTTGGTTTACGCCATGTTAATCCACAAACATAATTACCAACTTGTTCCATCCAAAATGTGGGCATTAATGATCTTGATGTTGATCCCACCTGATTGTTCTAATTGTTGTGAATGTTGTTTTGATTATTTGTTGAGTTATTTTCACTAGTGTTACCATTATGGGTTGGTCGGTCCCATTCATGTTCATATTTTGTATCAATTGAGTTTTACAATGGTTCAGCTTATTGTTGTCCCCTAGCAAGATCATTGGTATGTTTTCCGTACAATTGCCTTCATTCTCCATTCCTATTAGCCATGTGGGCTTCCACCTTGTTCCTCAACCAAAAAATCTACCAAAGAGATTCTTTTCCTAGGGTTTTAGGAAGCTAAATTGGCCTCTCCCTGAGAGTTCCTTTGGTAGATCTGTCAGCTATGTCACTTGGTTGCATAGAAATATTTGTTTGCATAAACTTGTTCAACTTCCAACAAGTTGGCAAAAAAATCTACTCTGATACCATTGTAGTAGGATGACCTATTTTTTTTTTTTTAATACAAATGCTTGACAAAATTATGAGCTGCCATGTGTTGTAATATTGAACCTTATAACTATTCTTCCTCCCTTTCTTTGTTTTGTAAATTTTAACATACATCTAATAAGATGTTGGATATATTAGAATATAGAAATTGCTTAACAATCATATTCACAGACATTCATATTACTCACTATAATTTTCATTAATAATTGCATACATACATGATAGATTAATGTCCGACTTTTAATTTCTTGCCACAATTGTATACTTTGATTGAGTGTAGAATATATTTCTATTCAAATTGTCACATCTTCCATAAAGTACAAAACCTTTGTGTTGAACTAGTAAATTATATTCTCAAGTTTCATTATTGTGACCTATTTAATGTTGATTGTGCAAGGCTCTAATGGCCAGGGGCGACTTCCTCATAAGTTGGGTACTACCATATAACAATTATAGACCTTCCATAGCACTATGACTCCTCCTTGGGTGACTAATAAGATTTTTTTTTAGTTTGGTGATTGAGGCTAAGAATCTCACAACCTTCCTAGAGCACCCACAACCTACTAGCATGTCCCACATCCCAATCTCAACTTTCGGTGCTTTCATATCACCTAAGGTATGTTGTGAATCCTACTAAAGTCTTTATCAAGGGAATGATTGAGTGTAAAGAGGATCCCACACATTTCCCTTAATGTTGTGATTATCTTGCTTGAAACCCATAACCTCCTAAATAGTGATGGCTACCATATACTTGCTTCAAATTAAAGATTTTTTAATTGCTTCCTTATCACAAATGGGGCAACTGAACAAGAATATATTTATTTTTTAATTTTTACTCTAGAACCCAAACCAATGTTGTCATAATACAGTTCTTTAAAAACTTATTTACAAATAACAATGGAATAATTTAATGATTTACTTTCAAGACAAGACCACACTATAGAAGCATAAACTTAAAACCTAGCCTCAAGTCTCCATGATCTCCCATCAATATGCACACTTGTGAATCCTATGTGAATCCACCTGAGGATTG